>VDFB02296905.1:0-39555 GCA_007258455.2 Sequoia sempervirens | reverse complement strand
CTACCATTTAAATATAAACTGAAACCTCTACCATATGTCTCTTTATGAAGAAAAGAACCATAAATTCATGAATGCTGGAATTATATACGATATTCGTATTGCTTAATATTGACTTCATGTTACTTTCCTTTGCACTCAGAACTGTTCTCCTTTTGAATTTAATTTTGTAGAGTTCTTACTCAAGGTAGAATCTGCTCATTCTAAAAAAATTGAAAATTGCTTTTATGTGTTTAAAATGTATTGTTGAAACTGTGCACACTTGTCTGTATGATACCCTTTGACCATTCCAGTTTTTGTCTGTTGTGAAAAGAAGGACCTCTTAATGTATATTATCTCCATGCTTGTTCACTGTATGCACAATAGTGTTCTTCTGACTTTCCTTAACCACAACACAACAACTTTTTTCCTTCTACTCTTGGGCTTCGTAGAGATTTAGATTGATCATTGCAACACCATGAACGACCTCTACTCACCAGCTCATATGCATAACTGACAACTCAAAACTTCATCTAGAAAGAAAATGCCTGCTCTTCCCTTATTATTTTGGAATGATCACTTTGTTATTACAATTCATAATGTTGTATTTACTTATTGATCAACTGGAACTAGTGATTCATTCAACACTTGAGTGCACTATTTGTCGTTTGTACTCTTGGGAAACATGGTACTCTTCATGCATTTTTATGTTCCACTTATCAAACTGCTTTCAGAACTGGTCTCTTTCATGATGAGAATCAAAACAAATCATTAAGGCATAATGTATGCCTGTTCACTATCCTTGACTGTGAAAAGAATGAATTGATGAACTGAAACTTGCATGACATATATGATTACGATCAACAAGATAACACAAAACATGAACTTTGCAGCAATATCTGATGTAAATGTACTCAGCTGAATTCCTTAAGTGAACTAAATTCACTGTTCACCTGTAGCCTTCAGAAAACAAACCTGATCATTATGAATGCACAGTTGGTTTAGTTACTTGATGGATAACTCTATTTTTACTCCTTCAGTTGTATTTCATTTCTCTTGACAAACATGATAATGTATCTTTAAAATCACCCCATTTAATGAATAGGGTAGCATGTCGAGCTCTACCCTTGTGGGAGCCCATTTTTCTCCACATGCTTGGTCTTCGAATAATGTTCAGCTTCGTGATTTTACCTATACCTGCACAAGGAAGCAAACAATGTTAGCATAAAAAATAGAACATGATGATCATGATATTGTTAATTCTCCTCAGCTGATTTCTTCCATACTGCACTTGATTGATTATTTCAATTCATGGTTAATAGTAGGATGTACTATTGTGGGTGCCTCATATAGGTTACATCATAATTGGAGCCACTGACACCCCTCTTTTCCTCTTACAGGTCGACGAAGCACATGAAGCCAACAATGCACCATCTAGTATCAAACGTCGATAATCAAGCAATGATGATTATGTCGTCACTTATATGTTTTATTTTCTGCATCTTCAGTAGTGTAATGTGCTATTAGCGATGTATTGTCATAGTCACATCCATGGCTTGTGTGGATTTTTGATTTCAATTCTTTCTTTTCATTTGAAAAGAAAATGAATTTAAATGCAATGTTGTAATATCTGATTCTTGAAATCAAAAGAAGCCTCATAAATATGAGTTTTTTATGAAATAAAAGAAAGCATCTCAAATTCTATTTTACTCATTGGTTCAATTCTGTATTTCTGTCATTCTGGAATATTGGCACAACACTCTGAAACTCTATTTCTTCTTTAAAATGTATAAATTTTACTCAATGAATAATGATAATAATGTAAAACAACATTTGAACTTAACTGCAATTCCACCTCATGATACATAACATTCAACCAGCTCCACCAATTGAGCTGAGGCAAAAATTTGATAACATTTATATCACAAATTGAAATGAAATCACCACTTGGGTCATTCCCTCTCACAAGTTGGGAGACAGACCCACTAAAGGTAACACATGTTTGAAGCATAAAATACCTTTTGTCACCCAATATTTCCAATAGGTGCAAGGGGAGAGGATTATCAATTCCAAGAAGAAAAATTATACTTGTGTGTTTCTCTTCACCCAAGATCACATGAAGCATAAGGGAGTGGATACGAACAACAAGCCTACTCAAGAAATTAAGACACATGTTCATTTTAATCCATCATAGCAAAATGAATTCTTTTTAAACACCAATTTGAAGTGTGAAGATTGTGTTGTTCAATTTTAAACCAAAAATCAAAATGATGTGAGGGTTCAATTTTAACCAATTTAAACATTTATTTTAAAGCTCAAAAATAAATCTAGTTTGGTCCTAAAATGTGAAATAAAGCATCATAAATGAGTTATAATTGCCCCATAAGTGTCAAAACACTTGTTACAATTATAAATTTAAACAATGATATGCTCCTTCACTTCAAATTTTGTTTTTCCAAACCTACAAAACTAGTTAGCCTAAGAAAGACAAAAGCTAGAAGTTAGTGACATGTTAAAATGAAAATAAAATCAAAATTTAAAGAACATGCTAAAATTCGGTCACTGTTTTTGCTTACCAGTAAAAAGTGCAAAATTTAAAGAACATGCTAAAATTCGGTCACTGTTTTTGCTTACCAGTAAAAAGTGTCACTTTTTATGATGGCATCACCACAATTCAAAAAGGTGTCACTCTACAGTAAAATAGAGATGACGATAGTTTCACTATTTGGTGGCATCATCATTTTCAAATCTTTGATACCCCTAAAAAATATTAGCATCACAATTTTTTTTAATGGGCTTCGGTGATTTAATTAGGGATCATTGTATTTGTTGAAAATAGCATCACTAGATGGTGATTCCTGACAAAGGTGTCACTATAGTCTCTAGGAGAATCATTGTATCTACAAAACCAAAAAAATGGACTTCAAGAGAAAAATTCATTAATTGTGATTGATCTTGCTCTCCTTCTAGCACAAAAATGTGATCGACAACTTATTATGGGATAACTACACTTGATCCATGAGGATTCAAAGTGTATTTAAGCCACTACACATTAGTCCCATAAGATCATTCAATGAAAAACTAAACTAAGAATCCATTAAAACTAACATATTAAAATACGAAAGCTTCATAAACACCTATTCTAATCCATTGAAACTTATCCTATTGGGGGAGTGGTGTCGCATTGATATGGAACAATGACCCTTTCCCAATCTCATGGATAATGAGCTTGTTTCGATCAATTATATTGAAGAGAATTGATGAAACTGATTAGAGATGTGTATGAAAACATGATTTAAAGCTATTTTACCATGATGGGAGCTATTTTAACATGATTTATGCTAAGATGTTTGATATGGGTGTATGCAAGTCTACTCTAAATGTATACAAGCTTAAAAAGATTAAAACCCTAATTTAAAATAGGCTAAATGTATGCATCTATGTTACCATGGAAGCCATTAATGGAAGATAATCTAATGATGCAATTAAATTAAGCTAAAAAGATGCTAAATAAGTGATAAATATGAGTGCAAGTGAAAGTGATTTTAACAACATAAGTTTTCTCTTAAAGGATGGATCCATTTGTCTCCAAATAGTGACCTATTTATAGGAGGACAAATGAGAAATGAAGGGCTAAGATTGAAAAAGCTAATCAATGGTCAATAAGGAAGGAAGATGGAGGCATGGATCATAAATTCCCATCAAGGGTTGAGGATGCAAGATGATATTTAATCAAGGGCTCACACTCATCCAAAAAAACACACTTTCAAAACTTGCACAAGAAGTCATGTTGAAAGTTTGTTGTAAAAAAGAGATATTCCCTTTTTCAAATGAGTGAAGAAAGAGAATATTCTCATGGGTGAGGGAAATTAGATATTTAGTTAATTAAAACCAAATTAAATTGTGCAAAGGAATATTCCATGGGAATATTCCCTTTTTAGACGAATGTGCAAAGGAGGAATATTCCCTTTCAAGTGGGAGGAATGGATTTAATTAATAATTTTATAATTAAATATAGTTTCAATTATGAAAATTAGGGGAATTAGGGTATTCATTAAATAATTAATTTATTTAATGAAAATGGGAAGGTGTATGATATTTAATTAAATAACTTAGGGTTATTTAATTAAATAAGAGGAATTTGGGGATTAAATTAAATATTTAGATTTATTCAATTTAATAGGATGAAATGCTAGCATGAAAGGGGACAAATTTACCTAATTAGGTCAATTAGGTTAATAGATGAAAATGATGCAATTAATTAAATAGCTAGGAAAATTTATTCAAATAAGCGAAAAGAGGATGGGTTTTAGGATGAAATGGTTTTAGTATATTTGATTCGAGTGCATGATATCATTCAAGACATTTTTAAGTGTCTACAGTGATAAGGGTTTTTGGGACTCCGGTTGCACCTCACGTGCTTCCAAAATAATTTCCTGACAGACTAGATCTCTTGGAGATCATGTGGCAGCTAAATACATTTGATAAGCACCATTTTAGGAACAATAAGAAGCATGCCCTTCTCCCTACTACTATAGCTTTCTAAAAAAAATCAGCATTGAACAAGGATGGTATGGATCTCATTCTAGAGAAGTTGCTCCCTTATAAAATGAAGGTGGATAAGTTCAAGAGCTTTGATCCAAAAGGATACATTAAAAAGGATAGAGGAATTTGGTGCAGGAGCACCTTATCAAAATTATCCTCCATGTGGAAAATTGGTCAATTTTGATGTTTCACCTTTTTGAGTCATTTCTAATGTGTATGAGGTCATTTGATGTTTATTTGGGTCCAATATTGTAAAAGTACAAAAGTTGTCAACATAATTTGCAAAATTGTAAAAGTTGCACAAAAGCAACATTTGGAATATAAAGAGTCTTGAAGCCTAAAATGTTGAAAGGTAGTTAGGAATCAGTTGGAATAGGAGGACTCATTAGGGAATTCCTTTATAAAGGCCTTTTAAATCATTTTGAAGGTGTGGGTGATTGAATAAATAGAATAGATCAATGAAAGCTCTGATTTTAAGCATATTTCTTCAGAAAATCATTGTTTCCAGGCCATGTATGGAATTGTATGGGATTATATGCATGTTTAAATGTTTGAAATTGATGGTACACTCAATCACCTTCCAATTACATTTTGTTTCATGCAAATTGGTGGGATTTTGAGGAAGATATTGATTTTTTCCTGAAAATTGTGTAAACCTTATTCTAGGGTAAACATAGACTTGAAAAATTATGTTTCTCTTGTTTTCAACATTGTAATTTCCTGATTTTTGGTAAGGAAATCCTTTGGAAAATATACCTTTGTATTCTAAAGGCTTGGGAGCAAAAGTTTAAGGGTAAATTGAGTAAGATTGAATTTTCTATCTGAAAATCTATGTTATAGTCCAAAGAACAAAGTGTTCAAGGGGTAAGCATCAAGGGTTTGTAAATATATATGTGAAAATAGATTTTTAATAGATTTATAAGCTTGAGAACAACCAAAGAAAGCTATTTGAAGTGTTGGTCACCTAGATTTGTGATTGGAAATGATTAAACCAATAAGCCCAGGTTTGAAAATATGAAGAGGACTCGTAAAACCAGAAATACAGTGATGTTTTATTGAGTTTTGTTTGTGATTATTGAGTCCCACTTATATTAAATTATTTCTAAAAGATGTCTGGGTGTATGGTGAGCCATTTCAAGTCTGGATTTAGTGGATTTATGGATTGAAGCCATTGTTTATTTGATTGTTCTATTAACACAGTTTAGGGACATTCTTATTTTGGGTCAAAGGTCTAAGGTTTTGAGTTGGGTCTTTGATAAATGTTATAAAAAAAGAATGGGAGATGGTTTAATTGATTTTGCACGTGTATTTGAACCTAATTATTGGCTTGGGATTGGTGGATTGATGGGTGATGGTGACCTCTTATAGACTGTCCTATTTGGATAGAATTGTACAGTCATCTTTATAATAAAAAATTGAAGGTTCTTGAATTGGTATTTGTGGAAACAACTTGAATAAAGACTAGGAATGATATAATTTTGTTTTGTAGATATATTTTTGCATGTTGATGCCATTGATGAAGAAATTTTGGCTTCATAATGGGAAGTTGTGTATTCATGGGGGTGGGGTCTTAAAGGGCCTAATTGATGTTTTGTGACAATCTACTTTGTAAGATCACTAATTTGGGGTGTTTATATTCTTTAAAGGTTATATGTGGAATCAATAAGTGATTTGGTGCCTTGTTTCAATTTGAGTGCTTGAAAGTATGAGTTTTATGAATGAAAAAGAGTACTAATTGAATGGACATGAGGAATTGGTTAATTTTTGTTGAATGAGATTGTTTGAGTGAGTTTATCTTCCTCTGTGTTGCATCAAATTGATATTAGATCCCGGGAAAGATTTGGGCAGGTGAGTTGTAGTTGAGGTTTTGTGTTTGGTGATGTGTTGTGGTTGGTTGCTGCCATTGAGAAGGCAGAGAGAAAGTTGAGAAGTTGTGAGCAAGAAGAGATTTGTTGAGACCATCTAGAAGAGATGGAGATATTGAGAAGGAATTTGCAGGCAGAGGAAGAGAAAAAGAAGAAGATGCAAGAAAAGTTTGATAGAGAGATTGTTGAGTTGAAGCAAGAGATGAAGAGGTTTGAGAAAATTTTGTAGGAGTCTATGATAAAGATGGAGCAGATGATCAAACAAGAGACAAGTTGGAACTTGAAGATAAAGAGAAGAGTTACATGGCCCATTAAGAAGATAATCAAAAGGAGAAGGCACAAGAAGGTGAAAAAGGATGAAGTCTTTGAAGATGCTAAAGAAGAGTTCATAGATGAAGAAGGTAAAAGTGTTGCAGACATTTCCAAGCATGATGAAGGTATAACAAAGATAAAGAACTTGATTTCAGAAGTTGAAGACCTTGAGTTGATTAAAGGGATGATCATGAATGAGTTGGTCTTGGAGGTTTGCAAAGAATTGAAGGATGATGGAGGTATGATGATAAAAACTATGTTTCATTTCTTTATTGTACCGATCTTGTGGATAGGGAACAAGTTGTAGGTTAGAGGAAAAAGGAAGAAACGAGACATTGAAATGAATCAAAGAATAATGATTCTGATTTCAGAGGGAGAGAAAGATAGGATGTTGATTTGAATGGAAAAGTTTAAACCCAAGGTAAAGATGAAGGTGATGAAAGCAACAGAGCATGTGAGAGATGAAATCATGTTGACAATTGCAAATCCTAGTGGACATGGATTCTTTATTTGGTTGGGAGTTTGGTGCAGGAGCACCTTCTCAAAATTTTCCTCCATGTGGAAAATTGGTTCAATTTTGATGTTTCACCTTTTTGAGTCATTTCTAATGTGTAGGAGGTCATTTGATGTGTATTTGGGTTCAATATTGTAAAAGTGCAAAAGTTGCCAACATAATTTGTAAACTTGTAAAAGTTGCACAAAAGAAACATTTGGAATATGAAGAGTCTTGAAGCCTAAAACATTGAAAGGTAGTTAGGAATCAGTTGGAATAGGAGGATTCATTAGGGAATTCCTTTATAAAGGCCTTGTAAATCATTTTGAAGGTGTGGGTGATTGAATAAATAGAATAGATCAATGAAAGCTCTGATTTTAAGCATATTTCTTCATAAAATCATTATTTCCAGGCCATGTAAAGAATTGCACGGGATTGTATGAATTTTTAAATGTTTGAAATAAATGGTACACTTAACCACCTTCCAATTACATTTTGTTTCATGCAAATTGGTGGGATTTTGAGGAAGATATTGATTTTTTCTTGAAAATTTGTGTAAACCCTATTCTAGGGTAAACAGAGACTTGAAAAATTATGTTTCTCTTGTTTTCAACACTGGAATTTCTTGATTTTCAGTAAGCGAATCCTTTGTAAAATATTCCTTCATATTCTAAAGGATTTGGAGCGAAAGGTTAAGGGAAAATTGAGTAAGATTGCATTTTTTGTCTGAAAATTTGTGTTATAGTCTAGAGAACAATGTGTTCAAGGGGTAAGCATCTAGGGTTTGCAAATATATATGTGAAAATAGATTTTTAATAGATTTATAATCTTGAGAATAACCAAAGAAGGTTTTTTGAAGTGTTGGTTTCTTGGATTTTTGATTGGAAGTGATTAAACCAATAAGCTTAGGTCTGAAAATATGAAGATGACTGGTAAAACCAGAAATATAGTGATGTTTTATTGAGTTTTGTTTGTGATTATTGAGTCCCACTTATATTAAATTATTTCTCAAAGATGTTTGAGTGTATGGTGAGCCATTTCTATTTTGGATTTAGTGGAGTTATGGATTTA
Source organism: Sequoia sempervirens (assembly GCA_007258455.2). Classification (NCBI taxonomy): domain Eukaryota; kingdom Viridiplantae; phylum Streptophyta; class Pinopsida; order Cupressales; family Cupressaceae; genus Sequoia; species Sequoia sempervirens. The sequence continues at coordinate 31,293 of VDFB02296905.1, read as the reverse complement.
AGCCATTGTTTATTTGATTGTTCTATTAAGACAATTTGGAGACATTCTTATTTTGGGTCAAAGGTCTAAGGTTTTGAGTTGGGTCTTTGATAAATGTTATAAACAAAGAATGGGATATCATTTAATTGATTTGGTAGGTGTATTTGAACCTAGTTCTTTGCTTGGGATTGGTGGATTGATGGGTTATGGTGACCTCTTATAGATTGTCCTATTTGGACAGAATTGTACAGTCATCTTTGTAATCAGAAATTGAAGGTTCTTGAATTGGTATTTGTGGAAACAACTTGAATAAAGATTAGGAATGATCTAATTTTGTTTTACAGATAGATTTGTGCATGTTGATGCCACTGGTGATGGAATTTGGGCCTAAGAATGGGAAGTTGTGTATTGGTGGGGTCTTAAAGGGCCTAATTGATGTTTTGTGATAGTCTACTTTGTAAGATCACTAATTTGGGTTGTTTATGTTGTTTAAAAGTTATATGTGGAATCAATAAGTGATTTGGTGCCTTGTTTCAGTTTGAGTGCTTGAAAGTGTGAGTTTTATGAATGGAAAAGAGTCCTAATTGAATCAACATGAGGAATTGGTTAAGTTTTGTTGAATGAGATTGTTTGAGTGATTTTATCTTCCTCTATGTTGCATCATAATTCATAAGTTCTTAGCATACAACCATGTGCCTGATAATATTGAAGATCTAATTAGGAATTGTTCCTCAAAGAGAATGACCACAAAGAGAAGAGAATTGTGGGTGAAAATCCAAATTGTAGAGCATAAAAGAATGAAATTTGGGCCATATTTCAAGGGGTCATATCTGGATATCAGGGATCCCATAGACAGGATGATGACTATGTTGGAAAATTCCAAACAATTGTTGGCCAATACCCCTTAGATAGCATCAAGAACTCCAGGTGCCTCATCATCATCCAGAACTTGTTAGGGTTAGAAAAGGGAGATATCTAACAATTAAATGCAAATTTAATTAATAAACAGAGAAACTAAAACACACACAGAATAAATCATAACACAAAAATTTAACGTGGTTCACTCAATCCGGGCTACATCCACCAAACCATAGCCATCCAATACTTTTATTATCCAGTGCAAAACTTATTACAATCTTTTGAATAATAGAGTTTTTCATCATACTGTAACACCCATCCGAACCCCTTTTTAACAAGCTTAGAAGCTTCCAGATTTTGGGTTCTACAAAATTGGATTTTTCTTTTTTCTGATTTTTCCCTTTTTTGGTGATTGAAATTTTTTCTTTCCCTTTTTACCACCCCCAAACCCCCACCCGGGGCAGGGATGTACAGTATAGCATGACGCGACTAATCAAGCTCCACACCAACATAGAACTGAGGTGCCACAATGTCCCCAACCAATAACCCCATTACATGTTATTGATCCAAGTGTTGGGACTCTAGTGGATTACCCTATTGATTCAAAGGAAGTGGATGATGATGCACTGGTTATCTGACATGAAATTTCTCCCCCCAAAATGCTCATTGAGAGGCCAACTGATGATAGGCTAATTATTGATTTTGAAATAGGGAGTGATGTCATTAATGACATCAAGGCCAAGGCTAGCTAGGAATTTTTGAGTGATGAAGCATTCATCACTACCTAGGAATTTAGGGACCTTGTCATTAAAATTAAAGGAGAGGAATGAAGGGAGGCCCTCATAGCAGGAAAATTTTTAGAGCAAGAGTAGAAGGCCATAGTTGAATAATTTTGGAGGGTGAAGGAAGATATGGATGGGATGACCCTTAAGAAGGGGAGAGAATTGGTAAAGAAAGCAAGGTGTTTTCTCCTTCTAGGTTGGGACATATCTTCAACTATTACATTTGAATCAATAAGGTGGCACCAAGGTGAAGCTCCAATTTTGGGATCTGAGGAGCAAGTAGAGGATTTATATTTTGGGTCTAGGTATTACCCTAGCCATGAAACCTTGGCTATATGGTCAATTTTCCCAGAGACCAATAAGCCATAGTTTGTTGCCAACCCAAATGAGCTTATAGTGCATCTTGATGTCAGAAGGGTTGGTGACACAAGTGCAATAGAGTAAACTTCTTTAATAGTTAATGTTGTTCTCTTCATAGAGGCAACTATTAAGAAGCTTCAAGTTGATCTAGATAGGGAAAATGCCCTAAATCAAAATCTTCAAAAAAGGCTCAATGTAGGTAGGGGATCATTACCTCATCCACAAAAAAATTAAGGATTCTCAATCCTCACATGACAAAAAAAAAAGTAGAGGTGGAGATAAAGTAATTGAAGGATAAATTAAAGGAGAGAACTGCAGAGGTCAAAGCAACAAAGAGGCATCTACAAAAAAAGTGTCTGATTTAGTAGACAACATTTTGGGGTACAAGTTGTCTAAGATCATCTCCCATGTGGAAAAGGTATGGGAAAATTATGCACAATTGAGAGATACATTTTCTTCTCACAACTAAGCATGGATGAGGTTGAAATGCATGTAGATCAAATGGTCCTATGGTGTTGAATTGTTGATTTTTATGGCCAACAATTTGGTGTCTAACATTTTGAGGGAGTCATATCAGTTGGATGACATCATGTTTCATCACAATAGGTATATATATCTTTTCAAGAGGGAGCTTGGAACCTTTGAGGGTTTTGAGGGGTTTTATATGCCACCAATTTTGGTAGATGAAGGGGATATGGTAGCATGAGTAGAATGGAGAGAAAAAATTTCCAATGTCCTCACACCCATGTATAGTAAAATAAATAAAGAGGGTGAGGTTTATGCAAACCAATTGAATGCTAGTATTGATGCTCTCACCTTAGCTGGAGCTTAGTTTGATGGGCTTTCTAAATATGGTGCAAGTTTTGATTGGAGATGAATACACAAAACACTCAGAGAAATTCAATAGTTTTTTCCACCTAGGGTTGACAACTCAGTGAAGCAAGTGGAGCCCATGGAAGAATAGGATGATGCAACTTGATTTTCTTTTCAATCAGCTCCTAACCACCATGTGTAAATGTTGCATGGGCCTATCATACAAGGAATGTCAGAGCTGTCCCTTATGTTGTTGGGAGGAATTTTGGAATATCTATTGCCATACATTGACTTTAATGTTGTAGTTAATTCTCAACTACCTTTGGAGTGACTATCAGAGTTTTGAACCACTTCCTATCCATTGTAAATTTTGAATCACTTTTGGAAATTGAATGAGTCCTTTTTCTTATCCTTCCCTTATGCTTATAATAGGGAATTTCAAGCCTCATTCAAAGGTTTATATCCCTTGGTTATTGTAAGTCTTTGTTAAGGTCTTAGGTTGTATAGTTCATTCCTCTGAAACTCAAAAAGGAAATGTTGTAAATTTTTCTCTATAATAACAATAGATGACCTAAATGCTCATAACATTTTTAGCAATGGTGTATATCAATTTTATCATTCTCTTTGTTATTGTACTCGTTACTCTTGAATCAATATAATCAAGTATTATCTTCTAGTTCACATTCCACATTTTGTGTTATGAGTGTATGAATTATTTGATTCTATTCAAGGAATAGAGTAATTTTCTTTCAGTTCATTCATCTAGAGTTGTGATGTTGTAATATGGATCACAAATTATTTTGATACTATTATTTATTTATTGGTTTCTTATTGTAATGCAGTAGGGTTATAAGAAGCTAGAGGGTTGGTCTATTGTATGATTTTTACTACATTTCTAGACTCTATGTGCATAAGGCACTGGTCAATCTAGATCTTAGAGCTTAAAACCTTGATAGAATTAGATATAAATTGAAATCAAAACCTTTATTTTCTATAATTTTGTTGTTTTATGCTTATTTCCACACTACAAAGAATAATTAAAATTGGAGGAGGTTGTATAGATGATTTAGCCCGTCAAAGGCCTTCCACCACAATAGTGTGATGATCTATTATCAAAGGAATAATTTACATAAAGGTTTTATGTGTATATGATGTTATAGGGGTACCCACCTTGGTTCTATAGAGCCTAAAGTGTAGAGAATAATTTTTCAATCTATCTCCTGTTCGTTGATCACTGACCTAGAGTTTTTTTGAACAAGAAGTAGTAAATACTTAGAGAAACCTAGACAATTAGTTGGAAACACCAACATAACCTATATTATTTCATGATGATTGTTCTTTGGCATAATACTTGGAGTAACCTAAGGTTTCATCAAAGATCCCTGCCCTATAGGGTTGATCAAGAAACGTCTTAGATTTAAAATTATTCATGGTTTCCACTATTTTTTCTCATGATGACAATGATATTCTCTATAAAAAATTTGTATAACTATCATATATAGATCTTTGACACTTCTAATGACTTGTTACTTTTTTTACCCCTATGTGCTATATTTTTTTGTCTCAATGAAAAACCTGAAAATTTTTCTCTCTATGTTATCATGATCTTCCTACTATTATTTTTGTCATGGCTCCACTCACCCCAAAGTCTTCTATGCAATATTTAAACATAACATGGACTATCCTTTGTAACACTGTCACACTATGATTTCGTATTGCATGCATGTTGTAGCATGACTATGTTCCTTGTGAAAGTTATTGTCATGTATCAAGTAGACATTGTCCTTTTACTCCTTGATAGGACTATCACCTTTTCATGTTTAGAATTTTCTTTTTAATGAGTTTCCTCTTTCATGTTTCATTGTCACTATTTTTGTGTTCAAATCATGCTTATGTCTGGACTTCCTTCATTTCTCAAGATAAATTCTTCTCTTTCCATAGATATCTCATTTCTATGTGATACAATGCTAGCACCTAATGAAATTATACTTGATTTTCATGAATTTATGCTACTTATCCCCTTCGTCCACACAAGTTTTATACTAGCCATTTTTATCTTTATCATCCTCATGGATGAGGTAGCTTCCCTCTCATTCTATAATCTAAAATCAAATATTTTATCTTCTTCCAAACATTGACCATTTCCATTTAGATCATCCTTCATTAGAGGCATGCAACTTTTTTTCAAATAATTTTGGCTAACCAATGGAGATGATAAAATAATGCAATTCTCTTTAGTTTCACTCTGTTCTAACATTTGATCTTCAACATCCCTTATTCTAGTCATGATCTTGGGCTTTAGCATTTTTATATGTAAAATCATTTGATTCTTCCCTCCTTTGTTCCACAAAGAGAGCTAAGTTTGCAGATTAATGATCATATTCCTATAGTTTATTATTTTCACATCAACTTTCATAATATCTTTTCTCATCTCAAACAATGATCGATCTATACTAATTGAGTTGAACTCTCTACTACTCTTCCATAAGAGTATCTCAACAAGAAGAAAAGGTTGTTCCTTTAAATTTTCAAAGAACTATGCAAAAGCTTTGTGAGGAGCTAGATAATACTTTCATATTCCTCTAACTATAATATCCTATGATATGAGAGAATAGAAAATAGTAATAGCTGATACAACATTAGTACCAACATGTAATCATCACAAATATATTGCAACATATGGATTATATAGTAATTTGTAGCAGAAAAATATTTCTTGTAGAACATGAGTAACAAACAATAATTTCAAAAAATATTGTTATTATCAAAAGAGAATATAAACTCTAGGACATCAAAGTCTACTTCAGCTCTATTTCCCTAATCATCATATTCTGAATTTCTTTCTCCAAGAATTCTACTTCTTCACATTCATTAGAATTCTCAAAGGGAATTTTATGTATGTGAGTTTCCAATGATTCCAATGTTGTGAGTACCCTACCCATTAGAAAGTAACATGATACTAAATACTATATGCCACTCATATCAATCTTCTAGCACTTTAGAACCCTTTCTCAAACCATAAAAAATATTTGTTACACTATTTTTTATAATCAAATCCACTACTTGCAAGAAATAACTCACTTTCTAGTGATACTTTGGTTAGAACATAGTCAACTAGTTTATCATTTAATCCCCACTCTCTCAACTAAACAACTCTCCTAGTATCTGTGATCTCTTTACACTTCACTCTTAGTATTTCTCTTCTAGCTAGCTTCATAGATTTAATAATATCTCCCATTTCATCATAAGCATTAGTAGGAGCTTCAATAGTATCATCAATTGGTAAGTTGGTTTCATAATTCATTACATATGAATGTTTAGAAGAATTATCCCCATTGAATGCCCAACTTGTAAGCCATTTTATCATGTTGAGCAAAGAGAATAGGAACCCTAGGCATTAATATATAAAACCTAGGATTCAAACTTTGTGGGGGGTTTTGTGCCTTTTTTATTGTTTCAATAAGATGGAGATCAACAAGGTGATTAGATTACATTTCAACCATGAAGTTGAGAGAATTAGACTTGGATCTGCATCTTTTTGGGTCTTGGAAAGAATTGGAATTGATTTTCCTTGATTAACCTAATTAGACTGTGACCTAATATGAAAAACGCAAGCTTACAATAATTAACAAAATGAAACAAAGAATTGCAGGAAGATCTAGGAAGGGCATAACACTTTGTACCTATCCTAAAATTTTGATGTTAGTCATTGTAAGAGGAAAAATTCACCCAAGGGCATCTGAGTCCTTGTAGGGGTGTCTGACTTTTCTTTTTTTCTCCTATGATACCAGATCTGAGATCCATGTTCCCGCTTGCAAACTTGTCATAACATTGTCGGATAATTTTGTAGCTGAGTTTTCATGAGTTGAAAAGATGTAGGGAATTGAATGCAACAATGGATGAATTATATTCAAGCTTCCTTCAATCCTCTCCAAACCTAAAATCTACACATTTACAAAGAGAAGAAATTTTGATCCATTTAGGGGATTTCCTTAGTCAAACCCCATGTTAGTGTTTCCACTTCTACAATGGTAATGTCAATGATAGGAAGGAATGATGAATCAATAAAGTGCTACAACTCACCACCCTTCAATGAATTCCTTGAAGGTATAAAGACATGCACATCACTTCAAGGTGTTGGATATTTCTTGCTTGAATTCTTGAATTTCTTGGAGACCTACAACAAGGATTAGCCTTCACAAAAAATGATAACATGAACATAGATAAAATCACATAAAATTTGACATGATGTGAGGATCTTGAATTGTTGTGATAAAGCTCTAAAATGTTGCTCTTGACTTGCTTGATAGTGCTCTTGATCATAAGTTTGCCAATAATTTTCTAGAAGATTTCAAATGATATAATAACTAGGTGTTAGATGCACAAGACAATTGGGAGGGGGGTGAAATAGTTGTATATTTTAAAACATCAAAAAACCTTATTAACTTTTAGATTTGCATTAGCCCTTAAACACTTATTCACCATTAAGCCCTTAAAATGCATTAACAAAATGTAAACATGTAAAGTAGTAATTCAAACACATAGAAAACACAAGAACACCAGATGAAAACCTAGGGTTAATTAGCTTACTTTTCTAAAATTACATTAGAAGGGTGATCAACAAGATGAATAGATTTACTATCAACCACAAAGGTGAGCCAATAAAACCTAGATCTCCCTTTCTTAGGCTTTGAAAGTGGATTGGAAAGGATTTGAAATGATTAATTTAATTGAACTATATGACCTAGAATGAAAAATTCAATATTTTGGAAATACATAGAAAAAAACAACTTGTAGACATATTTGGGAACTATCTGATGATGCTTATCTATCATAAAAATTTGGATCTAGCATGTAGAGGAGGAAATAGATTCCTAGGGGCGTATGGGTCCCTGATAAGGGGTCTTGAAACTAATTATGGGGTCCTTTGGTGTTAGATCCATGCTTTTGTTTCTTATTTGTAGAGTTGTTAGAATTTTGTTAGGTAATTCTATAATTGAGTTTATGTGGCTTGACAACTTTTAGGGCTTGAAATGAAACAATAGACAACTTGTCTTTAATCTCCCTTCAATCCTCACCAAACTTGTAACCTTCACATTCACAGAGAGAAAATTGTAGAATTTTTCAAAACCAACTTCAGAGTCCAAGAACACCTGCATGCAAAGAAATACATGTCACAGGGAAGAGAATGGAGAAAAAAGCAAGAGAGGGTTTTGAAGCTCTGTAATATGAGAGATATATTATCAGAACAATAGAATGAAAAATATACAATGGATCAATCTTTAAGAAAGGAGATCATGCAAACCTAAAAGTAACCCTAATAGATAGAAATTTAATAATTAATCTAATTATTAAATGTCACAATATGCAAACTAAAGTGAAATCTTAAGAGAGGAATAAAGGTAACTTAATTAACATAATTAAGTTAAAACCTTTACTCTAACACCCCCCCTTAAGATGAGAAAAAGTACAGCTACAAACATGTGCAAGAAAGAAAAGGTAACTATAATGCATGAAAGCAAACAAGGGTCCCAACAACTAGGCCTGATCAGGTACCCGAATACAACCAAATCTTTGTAAAGTAGAGAAATAGAGAAAACCTCATGGGAAAAACTCTACTCCAAAAAGAGATGAAAAACAAGAGTGAAAGAAGAAGAGAGATATAAGGACTCAAAATGGCCCCCCAAGAACTGCTTCTATCACACAAGTACAAAATATGTTCCCCCCATAGGAGAGAGAAGAGACTCCAAACCCCCCCCAGAATGAGAGAACCCTTGTGCCAATGATCAAACCAATGTGTCTACTCAGAGGAATAAATAGATCCAATGATCGAGGGAGAGGAAATCCCTAGATGTGAGGTGAAAATGGAAGTCTTGGATGACGCTCACTGAAGAACTGAACTGCAGTATGAGTGTTTGAATATCAGGATGGTCAATCAAACAACTCAAGATGATCTTGAAATGGAATCTCCAATGAAGATGGGATAATAGGTGTGTTGAAACTATCATCTGTGAGGAAAGGAATATCCTCTGAAATGGCCTCAACAACTGCACTTGATGGCTCGATGAGTGGACCTACAATGTCAGTCATAGCTGAAGAGGAATCTTGCTGAACATATGTGATCTCAACAAGAGGTAGAGGTGTAGAAGTCTCAACACTAGTCTCATGAACAGATGGAAGAACACATAAGTTCAAGTGACTAAACTTCACCTTAGATACTACATGCTCTCTTGTAGAAAGAGAGGAATACTTAGACAATGGAGATGGTGGACCAAAGTGTGTGAATGCATACAAACAAGAAGAATGATCAATTGTCCCTGTTGCAACAATGTTTCTAGTCTGAATGTCTCTGATGTCCACTGAATCAAGTGTGAACTCAACTGTCTTCCTTGTCTCACTGTGAGAAATCTGATAGATGGAGATAAGGTTAGTGGAAAAATATGGTACACATAGTACATCATTAAATTTACCGTCATTAATGTCGACAGAACCTTTCCCACATACACTCATATAAGTGTTATTACCCATCAATATGTGTGGTGAGGACGTAGCCTCAAAAGATGAGAACATGTCTTGAGAAGATTCCATATGGTGTGAAGCACCTGAATCCAGTAGCCATCTAGATGAATGTGAACTGGTGGTTGCACATAATGCATGACCCTTATGTGGGGCCTATCCATCTATCTAGAATGATGGTGAAGAAGAAGACCTACTTGATGTAGATGAATAAGAGTGATGAATATTGTTCCTCTCAAGAAGAGCTGTCAAATCTGAAACCTGTTTTGCATATCCATCTATCTTCTTCTCATAAAAATTGGAATCATCATGTTCTAGCTTAGTACAATGAGCACACTTAGGTTTGTATTTCTTTGATGATTCCCCCTTAGGAGAAGGTGAATCAGAGGTTTTTTGTGAACTAGAATCCTTCCAATGCTCTGTGGTCTTTGGTTTCTATTTTTGCTTCTACTTCTGCTTCCCTTGAGAGGACTGTGCTACCAATGCTTGATTTTGTGATCCTGTGAGAGCATCCAACTGTGATATATTGGCCTGCTCTCATGTCAACTGATCACAAAACACCTCAAAATTAGGCATGGTAAAGTGATTTCCCAATGCATCCATGGTGGAATAAAATGTCGAAGAGAATATCTAAAAAGGACCTCAAAGCTTAGAAAGAATTAGGTAAATACACTCCTCATTTGTTTTGTTCTTACCACAACCCTGTAGAAGAGATCTCTGTTGTTTGAATTTCATCTAAAAGTCCTCAATAGAGAGAAAAGAATCAGGGACAAGTGAATTCAACTCTGCTTCAATCTGTATTGCAAACTAAAGTGAAATCTTCAGAGAGGAATAAAGGTAACTGAATTAACATAATTAAGTTAAAACCTTTACTCTAACAAAATTTTTGGGCCATTTAGGGGATTTCCTCAATCAAACCTTGTGTAAGCATTTCTACTTCCACAATGGCAATGTCAATGATAGGAATGATAATTGAAAGGAAGGAATGGCGAAATCACAAGGTGTTGCAACTCACCACCCTTTAATGGCTTCCTTGAAAGATTGAATTCATGCACATCACTTCAAGGTCTTGGATCTTGCTTGCTTGAATGCTTGAATTTCTTGAAGACCTAAAACAAGGGTTAGCATTCACAAACAATGATAATATGAATATACATAAAATCACATAAGATTTAACATGATGTTAGGATCTTGAAATGCTGTAATAAAGCTCTAAATTTTTTCTCTTAACTAGCTTCATAGTGCTCTTGATCATAAGTTTTCCAATAATTTTATACATGATTTCAAATGATGCAATAACTAGGTATTTATAGGCATTTATTCTATTTCCCACAAACTAAATCCCAATAGTCGATATTTGAAATTTGAAATTTGAATGTTAAAATGTTGACACTAACATATTCAAAATTGGATCTCAAAAAAATAGGAGGATTGAGACCCCCAAGGGCGTCCCAGTCCTGGCCCTATTTTTGAAGACATAGGATGTTGGGAGAAAAATATCAAATTAATGCATTTATTCAATGCTTGCAATTTCTCAGAAAATGGTAAAAATGGGATATAGAATGCATAATTTGGAAAATTAGGGACCTAATTTTGGGCTCAATAATTTAGGGGGGACAAAACATAGTGTGAAACTATCAAGGGTGAAAATTTACGATGTTACATTTAGCCCCCACTTTAGTGAGAGTATCAAATTACGCTCAGACTCACACTAAAGTAGAAAATCTATGTCAAGAGGGGTTTGATTGTCCAAATGTTGAAAAGATAAGATGATAAGGATATAGGGGGAGTGCACAAGCCCCCAAGATCCCATGGAAAACCAACATAAGCATAAAGAAGCACACACATGTATGAAATGCAGCTAGACAACATACACAAACATACATGTCGAAAAACATGAAGTATACATGATGAAGATGCATGACATAACATAACATAGGGATAACCACAAAATGAACACAAACATGATCTAAATGCAATGAAAACAAAAATAAGACACATAACAAAAACACAAGGTTAGTACTAAAGGGATTCGAGTCAGACGGGTAAAGAGACCCTGGTCTTACATTTTCTCAAATACCAAACATCATCCATCAAATAAATGTTAGTCAAAGGAATGCTCTCATGAGGAATAACAAGCTGCATTATGCCAAATCACTCATGAGCCACATGGATCTACTATTGCAAGAATGGAAATATTGAAGGTATTGTCATTGATGTCAACTAGTCAATTGGTTATCAACTGATTGTTGTTGTCATTAGTGTCATGGATACAGGTTGTTGGTTGTATATGTCAAGGATATTGATAAAATTGTAATGAAGATATGTTGAGTGGTTCCTCCAAGTTTTCTCTAGATTTTATCCTATGTTTGTGGAGTTCACATATGTTGATCATGGCTGTTGGAAGATGATATATCCAAATTTTTAGTTGTTGATTAATTGTACAGTGCAAGTTATGTTCACTAGTTGTGAATTGTGGTTTTCTATGTTTTTATTTGAGGTCTGAGAGAAATGTTGTTGGTTCAGATTGCTCTTTGATGAAGTCTTATGACTTGTGGTTCTAGAGTTGAGTTCACTTGATTGTGTTAAAGATAATTTTGGTATCTAGAAGGTTTGTGCTTAATGGTTCTATGTGTTTTACACTAGTTTGGCTGACCTTGTATTGAACACTACTTTCAAAGTTGATGAAGCGTGTTCGATCTACTTGGGTCACCATCATTCTAATTCCACCCTAGGATGTTTTGGAGCCAACCTAATTTGAATTTGAATTTTCATGGATGACTTTGGATATGTTTTAAAGTTGAAGATGGTATAAATACAGGATGAGTTAGTGCTGAAAAAGATACAAGAGTGAAGAATAGAGATAAGTGAAAAGAAAAAGAGAAGATATATGTGAAATTGATGCTATCCAGTGAGTGTGTATGATGCAAGTGTGGAAGATCAATGGCAAGCCTAAATGTTGATTTTTTGGATGAAGTGAGCAGAAGGTGAACTTAATCATTCAAGCATGTCTATGAGTGATTGTGGTGGATTCCCTTTGTTGCATTGAGATTGTCTCCTCTCTATAATCAAGGGATTTCTTTTAGGTTCAATTCAAGTTATTAGCAACAAATCAATAAATGACAATGAAACCCAAAGATCTTACAAAACACAAAGGAAGTAAAACACAAAACGATTATACTTGATTGCCGATACCTCCATGATTCACTTTTGTAATACCTTCTTGCTTGTTGGATGATGTTTCCCTCAAATTCGTCGTGTGAGCAATCTACAAATGTCTAAGTCCTACACCAAGCTTTGAAGGATTTTAAATATGCCTAATGACTATGCCTATGACCATGATTGATAATTCCTAAATATTCTAAGATTTGATCAAATAAAGATAATAAGTGTTGAAATTTCTATGAAATCTAAGTGTGCAAAATGCCTAAAATGTAAGGTGTCTATGTAAAATGTCAGCGTGTATGTGTGTAATCGAAAGGTGAGAGGAAAATGGCATTTTATAGAAAATGTCATTTTGAATGGATGGACGAGATTAAATGATGATGAGAACCTAAAATGAGAGGTCCAGATTAAATCTGAGAATCCCTAATTAGGATTAGGGTAAAATCATTAATCGAACGGTCAAGATAATATCTCAGATAATCGGATCGACGGTGGAGAATAAATGAGATAAATGAATTAAAAAAATAAAGATTTTTGAAAAATCAAGAAGGTAAGATTGCCTAATTTGTGAGATTCAAAAAATAAAGAAGATAAGATTTGAACTGAAGATTCGATTTGGAAAATCAAGAATCTACTTGATTACTTGATTTTTGGAAGAATAAAATCCTTTTGAATTTAATTAATTCAAAATGATGATTTTGTGAGACAAGTAAATAATCTTCTTCAGATTATTTACTAAAAAGAGTGAAAGTTAATAAAATGAAATCATTTTAAATATTTTCATTTATTTAAAATGAGAGAAAAGTGAAATTAGTAATTAAATAATTAGAAATAATTATTTAATTTGGAAGATAAGACTAAATAATTAAATAAATTAATAAATTTATTTAATTGTGACAATTAGTGACATATTGAATAAATAAATAAAACTTATTTATTTAATAATCAGGAAGAAATATATGACAGAGGGTAATTAAATAAATTAAGAAATTTATTTAATTACGGGAAGACTTAGACAATTAATGATGTATTTAATAAATAAATGAAATTTATTTATTTAATAATCATGAAGAATAAAAGGACATGAATTAATTAAATAATTATGAATTATTTAATTAATAGTCGAATGTGGACCAAGGACATAATTAAATGTCTTAATTATGCTAGGACGAAAGTGGTAAAAATGAAGCTTGCAGGCCTAGGTCATTTTTAGGTGTCTACATTACGCCCCTCTTTGTCATGATGTCGCTTGTCGCATTGTGACAAAGAAAATAAATCAAAGAAATGCCCTAGTAAAGGTACGGATTATCATTGCCCCTCGGGAAATTTTTTAATTTTGGGTGACGAGAAAAATTTGAAAAGGGTCCCGATAAATCAATCTGATGACCAGAAAAATAATGGCGCAGTCAGTTTCGGATTTGGACATGTTCAAGACAGTCAACGGGGAATTCAAAGGTGGTCAAATGAGCCTCCAGTAATAACCTAGGTTGAGAAATGTCATTTTGACTTTATAAATAGGTTGACAAAGGGGTAAAAGTCAATTCACTTCTACTATTTACCTCACAAAATTTGAGAGTTCAGAGCGAAAGACATAGCAGTGATGATGGTGATTCTAGTATCAGAGCATCGCGAAGAGATCATGTGGACCTTTAGACGGCCAGAGGGCTCAGAGCCAGCGGTAAGTACCCTTGCCTTGCTTTGTCATTTTTTTGTTTTGCATGTCAAATTTTAGTTTCTAGGGCCAACAACGTCTGCGCCACAACACAACTGCGTTCGCATAAGCCGCAATCGTCTGCGCGTTCAATGCATTTGATGCATCGCGATGCAAGTGCCAAGGAAAAATAAAGATTAGCGGTTGTTTGCACCACATTTGACAATTTATGCGATGCATTTGACTTATCGAGTCGCATTTGAATGTCTGAATGCCACAATTGTCAAATTGCAACGCATTCGTTGTTTTGATCGACACAATTGTGTTTATGCAACGCAACTACCTTAATGCGACGCATTCGTGAAATGTCGCGACACAAGCGTAAATATGCGACGCATTTGATATTTTAAACCACATTTGATGTACGATACGACGCAATTGACTTTTTGTGACGCAATTTCCTTTTTCCTTGACCCTAGTTGATTTTGATATTTGTGTATCCTTAGATGTTTTTCATGATGCTGACAGTTGTCCAAAAGGTACTAATGTATTGTTCATCTTTTTTGCAGAGGCAACTTGCCCCTATCTATATGAGAGAGAGCAGACCAGCCACCTTTCGGTTTGTCGATCATTTGGGCCCATGAGAGCGGTGGCGATTGATGCGTCTAGGGCTATTCTATGTTGTCTATATGCCCACCATTCGGGCGAATAGGGGATTATTGACTGCGTTGTGCGAGCGGTGGCATTTAGAGACTTGCTCGTTCCACCTACCGACAGGTGAGGCCACGATCACCTTAGAGGATGTCTATCAGATATTGTGAGTGCCTATCTGAGGGGAGCAGATTGTCTACGACCCTTATCATGGTGAGCAGACCTTCTAAGCTTATTATCGAGATCAGGGTGCAGGACTAGGCATCCAGGGTTACGAGATCAAGTGGGAGTTTATGGCCGAGCACTATGATCGCTTTGATGCCTTCCTTGCGACTCTGATCGAGGGGATCCTGATTCCTGACCGCTAGGGACATGGATTTCCTATTGGTTGGGGTGACGTCCTGGTTGGTATGAGATAGGACATGACGGTTTATGCTTGGGGTCCTTGTTTGCTAGGGACACTTTACCATTAGCTACATGGCATTGCTTATAGGAGGGGAGAGAGTATCTCCTACGGGACTACACTGATGATGATCTGGGCGTGGGAGCATATCGCCATATTTCATCCTCCCATTGAGAGACCACGGCTGGTTGAGGGGATGCCCTATGCCTATTACTGTGTGGGTGCACTACAACAGACTCAGATGGGCGACACAGGTAGGTGGCGACACAGGATTGACACGATGGTGTCATTCATTTGGAGGCCATACAGAGACTGTGAGGCATGGGACGATGAGGACGAGCACCTCAGCTTCTGCAGACAGTACAGGTACTTGATTGGCTAGACCATGCAGACGTCTTTGATCATTGAGATGTACCTACCATAGCGTGTTCTAAAGCAGTTCAGAGAGTAGTAGGGTGTACCTGCAGGGACAACTGAGTATGCCCATTCTTCTAGAGAGTATGCATGGGGGCCAGCCATTCTAGTGGCCTTTGCTGAGTAGTAGATTGATGGGCTAGGAGCCCAGGCCTGGGGTTGGAGGGGCAGAGCAGCCGATCCTAGGATGACACCAGATTATGATTTATGGTGGTAGGCACATAGACCAGTGCCATTGACAGATCCTGACGGGCCAGCACCAGTAGACAGATGATCAGTGATTCCACAGGTGCCACGGGCCAGATAGGGAGGCATAGGTGGTGACAGGGGCAGAGGCTGAGGGAGGGATGGAGGCAGGGATGGAGGCAGGGGTAGAGATGGAGGCAGAGACGGAGGAAGGGGAGATGATGGCAGAGACGGAGGTAGGGGGAGATGATGGCAGAGACGGAGGCAGGGGGAGATGATGGCAGAGACGGCCGGAGGCGGAGGCGAGATGGAGGCAGGGATGGAGGCAGGGATGGAGATGGAGGCAGGGATGGAGGTAGGGGTGGAGACAGAGGTAGAGGTGGGGATGGAGGTAGAGGTGGGGATGATGGCAGAGACGGTCGGAGGCGACAGTGGGATGGGTAGAGATAGGTCTGAAGGGTGCACCCACTAGTGGCGACGGTGGCATTAGATGTTATCCCCGAGGTTGGCGAGGAGGGGGAGAGAGAGGAGCAGCTCCAACAAGAGGGAGAGGGTGAGGAGAGACAGGAGGAGGAGGTGGCAAAGGATGTGACGGAGGATGTGGCAGAGGAGGTGGAGGCTGGGAGACAGGAGGTGGAGGTGGAGGAGGAGAGGCATGAGGAGATAGAGGTGGGAGGACAGGAGGAGGAGAGGCATGAGGATGTGGAGGTGGAGGTCAAAGGAGAGGAGGAGGAGATGGGTGATGATGATGATGATGAAGACAATGCTATGGATGAGGCTGAGAGACTCCTCAGATATCGAATGGTGGAGGGAGAGGAGGAGATACCCTTCAGCTCAATGTTACCTCATGATACCACATCAGATCAGAGGGTGGTCGATCTATAGCAGAGACTAGATGATAGCCTGGCATAGGTCAGATCCTTATAGTCAGTGTTGGAGGTAGCCCGGGTAGAGTAGGATCAGGCAGTGATCCGCCAGTAGGACACAACTCAATGGTGCACAGACTTCGCAACATTATGCACAGGGCCTATGGGAGACATGGCTCGCGAGCTAGCCAGGGTGAGCATGAGATTGGGGCAGTATAGGACATTATATGAGCAGGCACTTCCACCAAAGCGATGGGATCCTACCTTGTCATGGTCACAGATGAGGACAGGTAGTGGCCATAGATCAGGTAGTGCTACTGGCAGTAGGAGTCATACCGATGTCGGAGGGTCTACCTCGACAAGACACACTTTAGGGCACAGGTCACATCATTCTCACAGGCACAACCCGAGTCCATATTCGGGTCATAGTCATGGGTCAACTGGTTTAGTGCAGAGGCCATGATAGGTACAGCCGCCAGTGGTTGATCCCTCTACTTCTCAAAGTTTAGTTGTAGTGACATCACAGATGTTTTATACCATGGAGATGACACCATCCTTCGCAGTTCCGCTAGTGGCATAGGCAGAGGTTGCGACAGGTCCACCTATTGTTTTAGTGCCAGTGACAGAGCTTTAGCTACCACATTCTTTGCCTCGAGGGGATGATGAGAGTCTACCCTAGGGGTATTTTGTTATTATGACACACTATGTATATTATTGAGCCTACGAACTCCATTTTTGGGATATCTTATGACTTTATCCTGTGACATTGTACATTTTTTAGATGATACTATATGATGATGTAGTTTTGATGCGGCCTATATGTGTTATGTGATGTTCTTTCATTTAGGCATTTGATGTGATGTCCTCTATATGATGCTTATTTATGATTTTGATGCCTTGATGATGCAATGCTTATTTATATGAGATGATAATAATGATGTGCATAATGTATTTTTGTAACAAATGCGATGTTGATGATTATGCTTAATGCAATGTTTATGTATATGATTTGATGACCTGGATGATGTATGTATGGATCTAATGCAATGTTTATATGATCATGTATGCACTTATGTTTTTGGATGTCATAGGATATCATCATGAGATGGACAAGAGAAGACGAAAAGACTTGATGAGAGAAGATGACTAGACCAAAGAGGAGAAGATAACGAGACCTACGAAAATGCATGTTAATTCCTAGACCAAATCCTTCAAAGCTTTACCATAGGACATTAGTATTTATTGCTCTTAATCATCATTGGGCATACTATTGTAATGGCCAAGAAACGCCATGATATGACATAGATCAAGGTGTGCAAGGTCGTACCATCATGTAAGACAAACAATCACAGACAAGGATGATCATGACTCATACTAGGAGCATGATTGCCCCAGTCTTTTTTGCCATAATCAACCACATGCAGAAAAAGACAAGGACAAATCATGAAGCGTCGCTACTTCTCTAAATCCTATTTCTAGGACATCCTTGAGAAACTAGTGGCATGATTGTCAAAATACAAAAATAGAGTCCTTACCACGATATGTCATTTTTCTAAATCCAAAAATCAGGACCTCGCTGAGAAACTAGTAGTCATGCGTGTCAATTGACATGATACGTCGTTGCTTCTCTAAATCTTGCTTAGTGGGATCTCGCTAAAAAACTAATATCATGATAAAAACTAAAAGAAAATTGTCAAGTGTTTGCCAAGTGTGTTTGGATATCCATTGTTCTGATGCCAAGATGCCATGTTTGATAATGTTGAGGTGTCGAAATGTTTAAAGTTTTGATGATCTTGAAAAATGTCGAGAATTGGTGAATTCAGGAAGGACACATCCTGAATATTGCCGATGTCGAGAGGATTCGATCCCTAATAGTCATAAGGGGTCCCTCTAAATGATGACGATGCCTAGGAAGGACACATCCTAAGGCATAAATGAGAGTTTTTTCTTCAGAAGGACACATCTGAAGAATACTGATGTCACAAAGAGTGATCTTTAGATGTCAAGAGGATCACTCAAAATGTTGAATGACAATGACGATGCCTAGGAAAGACACATCCTAAGGCATAAATGACAGAGTTGGTTCTTCAGAAGGACACATCTGAAGAATATTGATGTCACAAAGAGTGATCTTTAGATGTCAAGAGGATCACTCAAAATGTTGAATGACAATGATGATGCCTAGGAAAGACACATCCTAAGGCATAAATGACAGAGGTAATCGTTCAGAAGGACTCATCTGAAGATTAACCTAAAGTTTGACAGTTTGACAAGTTATGATGATTTGACTTGCTTTTCCCAAGTCTGACTTGTGTTTGACTATATGTCGATATTGTCATGATGATGTGATTGACCTGTTGATGAAGTTGTCATATTGAAATAACCGATTGCCATGATTTGCATTTTAGGAGTTTACCCCTTTGGGAGTGACTTGCTTTTCCTTGCAGACTTTTTGACATGTGTGCCAGTGTGATGCCATGAACCCTAATGGACTGACCTAATGTGGCCTTGAGGGCTCATCGAAGGATGGCCTTGCCTATGTCATACACTCAGAGACCTTGTAGTTTGACACGACCAATGACTTTGTCTTGGTGACCAAAGATTGTGTCATGATTTTATTCTGACAAACCTAAATGGACTAACCTAATGTCTCGGGGACTCAAATGTGAGTCTTGCCTACGTAGAAAATGCGCAGAGACAATGTAGTTCAGACAAATGATAAAGACTAATTGATATGACTGATTTTGACAAGAGATGACAATGTGTTCACGTTCTTCGAGTAGTCTGAATTGTTGTTTGTGGTTTTCTTCAGGATGTTTTATGATTTTTAGGTCTTTCTTCCAGACTTTTTATGATGTTTTTGTCTTTTTTCAGGGATTTTTGCGATGTTTTTTGTCTCTTTGTTTCAGGACTTTTTTGCCAATGTTTTCTGTCTTTTTTTTTCAAGACTTTTTGCCAATGTTTTTTTCTTTTTTCAGGATTTTTTGCCAATTTTTTTGTCTTTTTTCAGGACCTTTTGCCAATGTTTTTGGTCTTTTTTTTTTCAAGATTTTTTTCCAATTGTCAAGATCATGTGTGACATCCACTACAGTTTCATGATAAAGATTTTTCCCCCAGTCAGGTCCAAGACTTAGCCATTTTTAAGGAACACGGACATAATGTTGCTGGTTTACTAGATGGATAGTCATCAGGACTTGATGTCAATCATTTATCCACTACGACAGGTATGTTAGAATGTGGTGGCGATTTGCGTAATAATGATGATAATACCTTTCATCCTAGGCCAAGGCAGACAAAGTGACAGTAGATGGCAGAGCAATGATTGATTACGCATGGCGCATGTTTGTCAGGTTTTCACCATGGTACTTGTCCAAAGCACCTGTTTGCCAGGTTTTCACTATTGAATGAATCATTTTTCTCTTTACTTTTTTCTTGATTTTTTTTTTTTTTTGGTGTCACCAAGACGCCTGTTTGCCAGGTTTTCATTAGGGTGACAATTTTTTATCATTTTTCAAATTTTTTGTATTTTACGGTTTCCAACTCAGTCCTCTGATGCTATGCGTAGAACCTTTAGAAATGTAAACTGTTGATGGGTTCTGTCAGTTGTTCTCCATCTGGTGTGGCCAGCTGATAAGCTCCAGAATTGAAAGAAGATATAATAATGTAGGGACCCAACCAGTTTGGGTCAAACTTTCCTAGCTTTTCTCTGTCAGCTTGGTTCTTGGGGTTCTGCATGAGAACTAGGTCGCCAATGTCAAACTGTTCTGACCATAACCTTCTTATTGTAGTTGTGACAAAGACGGTTCTGATATGCCTGGAGATGGTTCAGTGAATTTTGCCTTCTTTCTTCCAGCATTTCCAGCTCATGCAAGCGTGATTATCGATACTCCTCTTCATTAGTTAGGCCCTTCAGGGAGACACGTAACAAAGGAATTTCAACCTCAATGGGTAAGATGGCCTCAGTGCCAAAAACTAGGGAAAAATGAGTGGCTCCTGTAGGCGTACGAATGCTAGTTCGGTAAGCCCACAGAATAGGGTTGAGATGTATGTGCCAGTCACGGCCAGCGTCATTGACAGTCTTTTTTAGGATCTTGACAATGGTTTTATTGGATGCCTCAGCTTGAATTTTTCCTTGTGGGTAGTATGGAGATGAAAAGTGGTGTTGGATATGGAATCGCTCACATAACTCACGTACATCTTGGTTTTTAAATGGACGTTCGTTGTTAGTGATGATGGATTGTGGAAGGCCATACCAGCAAATGATGTAGTTAAGGATGAACTTGGATATTTTCTTACCGGTAATATATGTCAATGGGATGGCTTCAATCCACTTCATAAAATACTCAGTGGCAATGATAATGAATTTGTGGCCGTTGGCGGAGGTTGGATGAATCTTACCCATGAGGCCGAGTCCCCATTGAGCGAAGGGCCAAGGAGAAGTGATTGGTCGAAGTTCTTGTGCTGGAGCATGAATCAAGTCGCTGTGAATCTGACATTTGCGACAAGTCCTTACACATTCAATTGCATCTTTTTCAATTGTTGGCTAATAATACCCAAGTCTTGTTACTTTCTTAGCTAGAGTAGGACCACTCGAATGAGATCCACATATACCATCGTGCACTTCCCATAAGGTCATATGCACTTCATCGGTGTCGAGACATCTAAGGAGGGTGTCATCAAAACTACAACGGTACAAGGTGTCACTGACGATGGCATACTTGGTAGATTTTTGGATGGACTTCCTTTGGTTATTGGACAGGTTCAGTGGAAGGGTTTGGGATTTTAGGTAGTTGCAAATGTCCTGATACCAAGGAGAGTTGGGACCAACAAGTTCGTAAACCATTTTTGATTTTGGGATATCATATGCCGGGATTAAAAGCTATTTTACTAAGAACTCAAATTGTGACACATTTTGAGGGATGTCCAAGAGAGAACCAATAGTAGCCATTGCATCAGCTACCTTATTATGTACCCTGGGGATTTGTTCAAAATAAATCAATTGGAAATATTTCAGGAAACTATCCACCATCCTCTTATAGGGAAGCAACTTCTCATCCTTTGTTTCATAGTCATCATTCACTTGGTTGATAACAAGCTGGGAATCCCCGAATACAAGCAACATTTGAATTTTCCATTTGATTACCATTTTGAGACCTGTGACTAGTGCTTCATATTCGACAATGTTATTTGTACAAGGGAAAGTGATCCAGAATTCCTTAGGAATTGAATCCCCCTGTGGTGTGATAAACAAGAGTCTAGCGCCTGAGCCATGACCAGTATGAGACCCATCAAAATATAGCTTCCATGGTACCACCAGTTCTGCATGAAAAATAGACTCATCAGGAAAGTCAGTTATGAGTGGATGAGTGACTTGAATTGGTGCATCTACCAGTTGATTTGCTATTACTTGTCCTTTTATTGCCTTACGTTCGACATATTGTATGTCATACTCACTTAGTATCATAACCCATTTTGCCAACCGGCCTGTTAATTCCGTCTGACTTAAGAGGTATTTCAGTGGATCAATCTTGGCAACCAGCTGTGTCTGGTGACTGAGCATATAGTGTCTTAATTTATGGGATGCAAAGACAACACCAAGACATGCACGTTCAATGTGTGTATAGTTCAACTCATACCCTATCAGTGTGCGGCTGATGTAATAGATAGCTCGTTCTTTTCCTTCATGATCATTCTATGCCAGTAATGCCCCTAGTGCTGAATTAGTAGTCGAGATGTAGAGTATCAATGGCTTTCCATGAATTGGAGGCATGAGGACTGGTGTTGACAGTAGATAATCTTTGATTTGCTGAAAGGATTCTTGACATTTATCGGTCCATACAAAGGGGATACCCTTGCGCAACAAATACTGGAATGGGTGACACTTATCTGCCAACTGGGCTATGAAATGCCAAATAGATTGTACTCTGCCTTGTAAAGTTCTTAGTTCACTAATTCCTCTAGGTGGTGGCATGTCTATGATAGCTTTGACCTTTGCGGGGTCAACCTCTATGCCTCTTCAGGAAACTATGTATCCCAAGAGTTTTCCTGATGTGACCCTAAAAACACACTTCTTAGGATTTAGCCGGACTTTGTACTCTTCAAGTCTCTTGAAAATTGTGTCAAGTACCTTCAGATGATCTTTCCTGGTTACTGATTTGGCCAATAGGTCATCTACATAGTCTTCCATTATTTTGTGCATCATGTCATGGAATATTGTGGTCATAGCCCTTTGGTATGTGGCACCCACATTTTTGAGACCGAATGGCATGACATTCCAACAATATGTACCCTATGGGCAAGTAAATGTCATTTTGTGTTAGTCCTCAGGAGCAATGCAAATCTGATTATAGCCGGAGAAACCATCCATGAGGGATAGCATCTCATATCCTGCGGTTAAGTCAACTATGATGTTAATGTTTGGCAAAGGAAAGTCATCCTTTAGGCATGCTTTATTTAGATCTCGAAAGTTTGTACATATGCGTATCAGTCCATTTGGCTTTGTCATCGACACTAGGTTGGAAATTCATTTAGTGTAATCTATAGACCTTATGAATCCGGCATCCAATATTTTCTTTAACTCGGCCTTGACCAATAGAGCAACTTGAGGGTGCATTTTGCGCAACTTCTGCTTGACTGGTTTAGCATTAGGTAATAGTGGCAGATGGTACATAACCAGTTCTGGGTCCAATCCTGGCATGTCCGCATATGACCATGCAAAGTTGATTTTCTGTTCTGCAAAGAATTTATGAAATTCTGGTTTCTCTTCGTCAGTCAATGACGTGGCAAATAGGACCATCTTGGGGTCTTCTGCAGTTGAAATGTTATCCTATATTGTGTCCTTAATAAGAATAGCCAATTTCTCCTGTTGCACTGGGAGAAAGTCCAATCCTCCATCTTTGGGTGCTTCAAAGAGGTTTTCACCCACAGATACGTCCTTTATTTTTACTATTTTATCGTCAAGAGGTGCCTTTCAGTTTTCACCTAGAGATGTTTCACTTTTTGTTTTATTCTTATTTTTACTTTTGTGACTAGAGGACTGAGCAGTCTCACTAAAGTATGTCGTGTAGTCTAAATCAATGGAAAATCCTGATTTTTGGTCCCCACTGGGTATTCCTTCTCGTAATCCCATAAATTCAGCAATTGCCTCATCATTTTGAAATGTGTCCAGCACTGGCAATCCTTGTTGGTCCCAATCGACTAGGTCAGGGTAAACTAAGGAAATGCCATCGTCGATGTTGGTGAGTTGGGTTGAGGATGCAGACAGCATGCAGACGTGTTCAATGATGTTGAAGATGAGATTATCATCATCCAATTCAACATCGGACTCTATCAAATATTCTCCTTCACTAGTGTCATATTCGTTGTCAAAATAAGGAGTGAAGGTTGTAGAGCCTTGATTGTCACTGTCATCTGATACTATAGATGGATTGAATGGAATGGGTTTAGATGATGGGTGTTGGATGTCATGGGGGGTGGTAATGGGTCTTTGACTATTTGGTGCTTGTTCAATTTTGAATGTTTTCCAAAACCATTGCTCAAAGGTTAGTTCCCCTGGTTCGACAAACAAATCATCAAGACAACAGTCACTTAGGGATCGTTCTGAGCCAAATTCCCACTCATGGGAGTCCATTTCGGTGAGGGTTTCCCTAGTAGTCTCGACACTATTCGAAGCATGTACTCGCTCATTTGAAAGTCCAGAGGTACTTCGATCATCATTGTCGGGTGCTCCAAACCCTAATCCAAGATACTTCAGAATTTGAAAAGTTTCTATGGGTTCCCTTCAGCCAGTTTTATCTTTTCCTAGGCCACTAGTACCATCGTAGCCTTTAGCCTTCATGATGTCATAACCTTTGCCATATATTTGAATTGGTAATGGGGGTAATGTGACAGTATCCTTATAGATCCATTCGGTAATGTCAGTAAGTTCTTCCTTACTCATGTCTCCCTACTTGATAAAAATTATTTTCGGTGGAACTTTGAAAGTTTCCTAAGGTTCCATTCTGAAACATGGCTGACCATAGTCCTTGGGAGACCTAGGCATTGTTATTATGCTGTATGCTGTGTGGAGTTTGAATTCTCCACAGCCAAGGTCCTGGATTTTGACAGTGGATTCAGTCTTCGGGCTAGTGGAAGGTGGTGGTATGGCGGAAGACGTGGATGGAGCAGATGTGGAAGATGGCATGAGTGTGGATGGGTCGACATATATGGATGACGAGGAGCCAGGTGCTTCTTGGTTAATAGGTACTCGGTTTTCAGAGATACCCCTTAAGTTTGTACAATATTGAAAAGGGTCGAGGTCTCCATATATGGTTATTTCAGTGCCATCAAATGGAAACTTGAGGCATTGGTGGTATGTGGACAAAAAGGATTTTAAGACGTGAATCCATGGACGGCCTAGCAATATGTTATATGGTAGTTCCAAATCTAGGACTTGGCAAGTCGTGTCCATGATGACCGGTCCCACTCTGATAGGGTGAGAGATAATGCCACATGAAGAGCATTCCTCATCATCGTATGCTTTGATCACTATACTTTTCGTTGGTTCTATGCACGCATTAGAGAACTCGAGAGCCTTAACCAGTTTGAGGGAGCATATATTCAATCCTGCTTCGCCATCTACTAAAACCCGTCTAACTTTGTGCTTGTGGAAAAAAGTTTCTATGTGCAATGCATCATTGTGGTTGGTTTTAGGTGATGAGTAATCTTGATCCGAGAAGGTGACATGGTGAGGCATAGTGAGATATCCCACCATGGTTTCAAATTGATTGACATCGATGTCCTTGGGGACCGACAACTCTAGCAAGGTTTTATCCAGGATATCTTTGTGCACGGGAGAGATACGAAGCAGCTGGAGTATAGAGATTTGTGCGGGAGTCTTTCCTAGTTGGTCGGTGAGGTTGAACTGACTTTTGGGTTTCCATTGCTTTGTGGTCAGGACAAGTTCTGTCTATTTAGCAGATGGAACAGGTTGTGTCTGTTTAGGGGACGGGTCCGGTATGGTGATTTTGGCTTGTCTAGCGGGAGGTGGACCAGCTATAGTGACCTTGCCACTGTGAGTAGTAGCATTACATTGGGGTTCTCTTCTAATCATAATGGTATTGTTGTATTCATTGTCAGTTAGGACATTGTTTATAATAGGTCCACTAGAATAGTCATACTTGACTCGAACGAAGTTAGCTTGATTCTGTGGACCTGACTTGGAAGCATTACGAGAACCATGGTCTTGCAGTGGATTCTTATGGATAGTATGATCTGAATTAGAGCGAATTGAGATCCACTTACTTCAATGACGTGACTTTCGATAAGATCTTGTATTAGGTTTTTCAATTGGTGACAGTTAGAAGTTGTATGTCCTTTTCCTCGATGGTAGTTGCAAAATGCATTATCATTCCACCATGCTGGTTTGAATTGTCCTGGGTCATATGGTTTTGCTTCTTGAAGCATGATGACCCCATTCTGGATGCATTTCTTGAGGACTTCCTCAATGGGTTCCCCCAAAGAAGTGTATGTGTGACCCTTAGGAAATTGTCTCATTTGACGGTATTGTCCCTGATTATTTTGACCACTTGGGTTGTTTGAAGGAATATTGGGAGGAGGTGTTAGTGTCGTTATTGGTTTATTTTGTTGTTGAACCCCCTTTAGGGCCAGTATAGGACCCACGATGTTTTTAGCCTTGGCGTCAAAAACACCATCATTTGTAACGTGTTTATTTTTAACCCAATATTTGTTTTTGTCAGTGGTTGGATTGAAATTTGTGTTTTTGGAACCATATTGCAATTCTCCCTTTGCGATAAGGGCTTTCTCAATCTGGACCCCTTTTTCAACTAAGTCTATGAAGTTTGTGCAATAATGTACTTGCAATGCATATTTTAGGGGCCCAATAAGTGTTTGCACGAACATGTCGACCTTTTCCCTTTCAGGTATATCAATATGACATCTACTAGCTAGACTTCTCCATTTCTAAAAGAATGGGATGAAAGTATCACCAGCATCCTCTTGCGTGAGATTGCACAAGCTAGTGATAGAGGTATCCATGTCAATGTTGTATGCGTAATTTTTTATGAATTTTCTTTTAAGCTCATCCCATGTTTGGATATCCTTTTGAGTGGAAAACCATTCAAGGGCCTGACCCGCCAGACTTTTAGAAAAAATTCTCATCAAGTATGTTTGTTCATAGGTGATGTCCATACAATTGGTTGCAAATTCACGAACATGTTCAATGGGGTTTGTCTTGCCTCTGTATTTTGTGAAATTGGGTGACACATATCCCGGAGGAAATGGAGGCATGTATAAGCTCATGTCAAATGGGTATACATTTAGGTCATATGATATTTCTGATTTTTTACCTGAAATGTATATGTTTTGGATGGTTTTCTCTAAACCCCTCACTCTTGTTTGGAAGGCGTCCACAACAAGGTCATTTATGTTTCCGTACGTTGGATTGCCTAGTACACCATAGGTCCCTGTTTGTTGTGCGTGCATATTGGTGTATTGTGGTGGTGTGGATTGCTGTGATATGTATGACATGTGTGGATTGACGTGTTGTTGATATTGGACGTTATGATTGGGTGTATGTTGATGAGTATGAACATTAGATGAGTAGGTTGGGATGTGTCCCCTAGCCATGTGTGTCGTTATTTGGGGAATGTGATGACCATGGATGTTATGATGCGTTAATGGTGCCATGGGTTGCGTTATTTTTCCACCTTGTGCAAATTGTTGGGTTTGCACGAGGAATGTTTGGATTTGTACCTTGGGAGGCAATGACATGTGACTGTGTTGTCGTGTTAACATTTGGTTGTTGTCCTTGGATAAAAATGCGTCCCTTGCCCCCTCCCAAAGGATTTTGTGAAATACCACTGAGCAGATGCATCAAAGGTGTACTCATGGTAGTAGATGGAGCTATCAAGGGGGGATTGTTGTGACTTGATGATGCCCGTGTGGCATTTACTGTCGTGGAATTTGCTATCATGGTATTTATGGTGTTGGAGGTGTTTGGAATGTTGGATGTAGCATGCACTGTCATTGTGGTATCAAAGGAAGTATTGCTCGTAGTGTTTGGAGGTTGACCACTATGTGACATGTTATGTGCGTTGTTGTTATTAAGGTTAGGAGGTGTCACATTTATCGTGTTAATGTAAAATCCTTGAGGTAATTTGGCTCCTTCACTCAAGAGTATAGCCAAGAATCTGTCTTTTTCGTAATGGACCATTGTTTCAACGAATTGAGAGGCCTTTGGATTTTGTGCTATTGCTTCTAAGTTTTCCTCAAGTATTTGACCATTTTTTGTCTTTTTGCAAGGAAAGTTCAAATGTACCGTTTGATGAGGATTGTGTTGTCACTGGAGGTGGATCGTTTGGATTGGAAAATGGATCATAAAAGGTCCAGTTTGAATTATCGACAGTAGACATGGGGTCTTTTCGAGAGTTTTCCATTTGTCGTTGTTGTTTTTGAAGTTTGGTTTCCACCATAAATGAGATTGCTCAAATGGGAATGACAAATAATAATGATGATATTATGCAAGATCTAAGTTCAAAATGATGACTAGGATGACCAATGTTTTGGATTTTTTGTGAATAGGATATTCAATGTGTAGACCTAAAATGCAATGTAAGATAAGGGTACCTAAGCACGTCTAAGCTCAAACTTTGGTTTCGATTTTGGCTACGAAAGGACTTCGTTGAAAATGACAAGGTGACAAGGTCAAAATGACTAGTGAATTTTCCTAACTAGACTTTTGAGTTGGAACATCCACAAAAGAGGACAATGACTAAAAAGAGTTTGATAACTTAGTCCAAAGAGCCTAGTTTCGAAAAAAATGATGTTGCAAGTTGTGTTGAGGTTTACCTAATCCTAAAGATGCAAAAATGTGTACCTAATGTCAAATGTATGTAACGAAAATAATGAAGGATGCAACCTATGGCAATGAATGCAAACTAGTGGTCAAGACATTGAGCAATTTCAAGTTTGGTTTCTGACAGAATCTTCTAGGAAACAGTGTTTGACAGATTATTGACAAGACGAAGACTTCCGATTTGAATTTGGATGAAATTTTAAACAGTGATAGGAAAATGCGTCGTTTGAGATGTCAGTTACATCATGGTTTTGCAAATGCGGCTCAAGTTTAGCAGATGCGACTCAGAAACAGACAAGTGCAACTTGGTTTATTAGATGCGACTTGATGACAGTCAGTTGCATTTCAGTTTTGCACATGCGACTCTGGAGTGTTCATATGCATCATGACACATACAGATGTGGCATTTTGAGTATCAACTGTGGTTTAAAAGAGCAATTGCGGTTCAGAAAATCAGTTGAGGTTTGATAGATGCGACAGAGTTTTGTTTCAAATTGATTTTCTTGTCGTTTTGATTGCAAGTTTGATATGTTTGGTGTTGAATTTTTTGTTTGGAGCTATGATGAAACTAGAAAGCACTTGACAAACACAATGTTTTGAAAAGTAAGCAAACACACATCAGATAAGCACAATCCTAGGTTAGGCCATGACAGTATTCGCTAGATTCCACACGGGTTTCCCCAACCGCATATCTGTAGCGTGTGAATTCAGAAGCTTGGCTACACGGGCTCCCCCTTACAGTGCACTCTCTTCTTATGCCAACCAAACTTCCAACCCCCATGAAACTCCCATGGCGAGCTGAACACCTCTACTACAAACTACGAAAGTGTGGATGCCTTCACACCGACCGGTGTTGTGCTAGCAAATAGAAGGATTTTGGCTTTCTATACAAGAGTTTTTAGTTAGGGACCCCCGTTCGAGTGGCCATACATGGGGCAAGAGATTAACCACCATTAAGGTGGCACTCCAGCTTGAAGAGGTTAAGCTCAACAGGGTTTAAGGGAGTACACCTCCATCCATATGACACATCCGCACAAGCAACCTTAGGTTTTCCCTTAAGGTTTACATTTATATACCAGTCGGGGGTAGCTTGGCTTTAGCTCCATTGCCATTTTGAGTCACGTTGGGGTGATGAAATCCCTAGGAACGCCTAATTTCTAGAGTTGGTAACCGTTTCTCTTACACCCAAGATTGCCTAAAAGCGCGAGGGGAGAGGATACTTTGATATACCAAGACAGGGTAATAACAAATAAAGATGGGTCTGGTTTTCTGATCATGAGGTTTTCACCAAGTAAGAGCATACTCACCTACCATCTTGCAAACACAATCAAGCAAAGAAGACATGAATGTTCTTTTTATGTGTAGCAAAGTTGAATGTTTGCTAATCTATGAAAAACAAGCACAATGATTTATTTTGTCTTCAACATTCGAATCTGCAGACAAAAGATTAGTAGTTTCTATATTAAATGATCTTTGACACACGAATAGTTACCGCCACATGCTGCAAACAGAGATTAGTAACACAAAACCCTAAGCTAGCTAACATGCATAAATGAAAAACCAGGAAATTAGAAGACCAGAATAAAAAAAAAAACCAGATAGAAACCAGCAACCAGAAAACCCTAAAATCTGAAAATCAGAATGTCAGAAATGAAAGAAAATTTTTACTAGTCAGATGCGGCACGATAGAGCAGATGCGTCACTCAGGACTTCAAATGCGGCACGACAAAGTAGATGCATCATTCCAGATATCGATTGTGGCTTATCAGAGCGATTGCGGCTTTTGAGTTGGCGAATGCGTCACGACGCATCAAATGTGTCATGATTTAAAAAAAAAATGGTTGCGTCGCTCCGTACCTGTACCTGCAAAATAGCAGAAAATACCAAAAAAACATATGGAAATAACTAGAAAAATGGAGTCGGATTCACCAATGTAATCAAGGGATTTCTTTTAGGTTCGATTCAAGTTGTTAGCAACAAATCAATAAATGACAATGAAACCCAAAGATCTTACAAAACACAAAGGAAGTAAAACACAGAATGATTATACCTGATCACCGATACCTCCATGATTCACTTTTGTAATACCTTCTTGCTTGCTGGATGATGTTGCCCTCAGATTCTTCATGTGAGCAATCTACAAATGTCTAAGTCCTACACCAAGCTTTGAAGGATTTTAAATATGCCTAATGAATATGCCTATGACCATGATTGATAATGCCTAAATATGCTAAGATTTGATCAAATAAAGATAATAAGTGTTGAAATTGCTATGAAATCTAAGTGTGCAAAATGCCTAAAATGTAATGTGTCTATGTAAAATGTCAGTGTGTATGTGTGTAATTGAAAGGTGAGAGGAAAATGGCATTTTATAGAAAATGTCATTTTGAATGGACAGACGAGATTAAATGATGATGAGAACCTAAAATGAGAGGTCCAAATTAAATTTGAGAATCCTTAATTAGGATTAGGGAAAAATCATTAATCGAACGGTCAAGATAATATTTCAGATAATCGGATCGACGATGGAGAATAAATGAGATAAATGAATTAAAGAAATAAAGATTTTTGAAAAATCAAGAAGATAAGATTGCCTGATTTGTGAGATTCAAAAAGTCAAGAAGATAAGATTTGAACTGAAGATTCGATTTGGAAAATCAAGAATCTGCCCGATTACTTGATTTTTGGAAGAATAAAATCCTTTTGAATTTAATTAATTCAAAATGATGATTTTGTGAGACAAGTAAATAATCTTCTTTAGATTATTTACTAAAAAGAGTGGAAGTTAATAAAAT
>VDFB02296904.1:0-29522 GCA_007258455.2 Sequoia sempervirens | reverse complement strand
ATGGTTGTCTCGACCATCATATGAACAAGATGAGATTATAGATGCTTTTTCTATCTATAATTCATAATGATCTTGATCTAAGCTAATTGACAAGTACCTTATCAAAAGTATTGATTAGATTGAGGATAGATGAAGGGAATTGTCACCTACTGAAACAACAACAAAAGATGAAATTCAATTGGCCATAGAAGAAAGATGTACAAATGAACAAAATAGGTTGACTTGGAATATAAATAAACTAAGGAGCTATATCAAAAGTGTAAACAATGTATATAGGTATTGGCTCTGGTGGCCTACTCCTATTGGGAACTATAGAGAAATAATTGATTTACTACCAAAGAACCACAATATTTGTCTATATGTCAAGCTGGCAGTGGTTTCTTGGAAGAAATGTCTTTCAAAACTAAAATAAAAATACAAGGAAATATTTTAAAGAAAGAAGGATTGAGGTAAAGAATCACTTTTAAAAAACTTTTTTTAAAAGTAAAGGGCGGATATAACCTTTTTTTTGTCATTAATGTCAAAAGGGGAGAGAGAGCATGTGAAAAAAGGAGAGATGAAGCATGTGAAAAATGAAATTAATTTTTCTTGTCTTTTCACATCTTGTGTTGCAATAAATGAAAAAGGGGGAGATTGTTGGAAGTTGAAGATTGCATCAACTAGTTGTCCTTGATGTCAACAAAGTACTGTATATAAGACTAATTTATCAAAAGTTATTTCACATTGAAGTTGACCATTATATGTGGTCCTGCATGTTGGTTTTAGAGTTCCTACCGTGTGACAAACTATGATTTGGCTATTTCAAGATCATGGCCGACTTGGCATATGCAATACTTTATGAATTTTTTTGGTGGACCTAATCAATGTGTAAGATATATATATTCATATGTGTCTTTGAAGAGTAAGAGAGAAGGATGTGAGATGCGAGGTTATAAAATAAGAACATAAAGTTAGAAAAGTGTGTGGTTGCTGCAAATAAAAATAAGCGAATTAGGTGAAGAAAAAAGTGTGTAGTTAGATCAGAACTATTGAGTGATTACTAAGCTTCATTCGAAACTGAATTCAGTACAAGAAAGATTTAATTCATTAGTTCACTTTTGGTGGTAAATGATAACTTTTGTATTATGGTAGTGAGCCATCTTCTTTGTATCTTTGTGGTAGTGATCCCTCTGGGTTATAGCCCTATGGATAGTGAGTCCTTATTTCCAACAATGAGTCCTTATTTTAGGCACTAAGCCTTATTTTAGGTAGTGAGCCTTATCTCAGGTAGTGAGCCTTTTTGTAATTGATTTTGATATTCTTTTTAGTGTGAGTTAATCCTCACCATAGTTTTTCCCTCATTGCGTTTTCCATGTAAATATGGTGTTATTGTGTTTGTGGATTTGCATTTCACGGTTTTAATCACTTAATCAGTTTACGTATTAGTTCTATTAATTGAATTTAAGACTATAATATGTGACAACTAATTCACTCCCCTCTCAGTTGTCCTATTCAATAACATCATCTCTAGAGGAGAGCGCATTAGAACAGGGAAGAGAGTCATCATTCATTCATGCATCATCTCTAGAAGAGAGTGCATTGTAATGAAGAGAAGGTAGAGTAACATTAATAAAAGTATCAATGATTTCATCTTCTTCTAACAAAATATCCTCTGATGTAAGAGGAATTTCAAGAGAAGGATAAAAGATACCGAGTGACATGGGAAAAGCCAAGTCACTATCACATGCATGAAATGGAACATCACTAACATTCTGAATATAATTAGATAGAGAACTCATAAAAGAAGATATTAAATTAATTTTTAAAATAGTAAGCTAAATATAGCAAAAAATGAATAAACAAGCCAACTAATTTGGAGCAATCCTGGGGTGAAAGAACTGAGAAAAACTAAAAATCCTAATTTCTTTGGTATTTTCTAGGTTCTAGTAATTTGCATTTTTAGAGGTCTTCGAAGTAGAATTTGTGGTCAGAACTCAAGTCGGTCCCTAAAATTTGACTATTGAGGGAACATCATTTTAGGGATTGAATTATCCCTCTAGGAGACCTTTCCAATAGTGCAAATAGTTCTAAATTATGAGGACCGAGTCAAAAGTTATGACCCCACCAAGTTGGGGTAAATAAATTCCTAGTTTTTTGAAAAATATCGTGGTTCACACCAGGTTCACCAAAATGTAGAGAAGGGGGATTCAATACTCATGAGTCTCTTTATTCTCAAGATATTCCCAAGGGGTGAACTACACTAAATTTCCTTAGGGAACAAAATGAGAGTTTCAAAATTAGAGTGAGTAGGTCACAAAGGTTTTTTGGACAAACTAATGAGCACTCGGCCAAAGGATGACAATGCAGAATATAGATGACAACACAGTACACTAGCATCCTAGAGGCACACTAACATCTCGTACAGACTAAAAAGTAAGTTTTTCACATAAAACAACAGTGACTACTAACAATCTAATTGGTGAGAACTTCTAGAGTATAGGAAAATAGGAGAATATGGTAGAACTAAAATATAGTAAAGTAGATAATAAAATAGAAGAGGTTGAGAGATAGAAGCTCACAAAAATCCAAGTAATGGAGCATCTAGCAAATGAATGTCTTTAATACCTACATGCATAAGATCTGGAGAAAAGTTTGGGACTATATAGGGTTGGCCTTAGTCAAACCCCCATTTTGGTGTTCCCACCTCCATGGACAACTAGATAGATGGAGAGAAACAAAGTATATGATGAGTGATAAAATAAAACCCCACTTGAGGAGGAGAACCCATATCAAAAAATGTAGGTGATAAAAGAAATCCCTACTCAAGGAGGAGAACCCATATCATGAAGTAGAGATGCAATTGATAGGGGATGTGACAAATCCCAAGATGCTCAAAGGTGCAAGGCATAACATAGATATCACATGCAAGGCTTACGAAGATGAGGAGGGAGACAAAGATAATTGCAAGAGCCAAGAGGGTTGCAAGGATTGTTGTGAGAGCTTGAGAGTTTTGTAAAGAGAGCTTGAAAGTGTTGTTGTAGCAAGCAAGTAGAGCTATGCAAACAAGATAGTAAGAGAAAGATAGGAGAATGTCTAATATGGAATCCCACAAGGAGAAGAAGGCTAAATGCATTGAAAAGATGAATTTTAAAGAGGGAAAAGAAGCTTCTTGAGTGGTTACAAGGCATACCAAGCTGTTACCACTAAAAAAAATAGTTGGGTATGTGCAGGATTATCATGGAAAAAATAGGCCCTTAAGTGGCAAAAAATTTAGAAAAATCAGAGTTAGGCAACTTGACGTAAAAATTTGAATAAGTTATCTATACTATTTCTAAAATCTGTAAAAATAGAATCTGTAGCAAATTGAATGTAGTTTCTAAACTACTAGGTTTGCCACATATATATATATATTTGTGAAAAAATTTGAAACTTCAATGCAAGAGTATTTAAATTTTAGGAAAAAATAAGAAGTAGTGTCCTGACCACCCCAACCACAATAAATGATAATATTTTTAATAATATTTTCAGATATAAGTAGAGGACTCATGTTCAATGTGATGGCTACTTTTGTAATTTTTTCCAAATAATTACCATGAATTTTTAATTACAACTTTAAAAATATATAAAAATTCCAATGTTTGACCACCTTAACTTGGTCAAAATTTCATGAAATTCATTTTTTTAATCCTATAGTATGCGAAGCATAGAATATGACAAATGTTTTGGATTCAAAAAATGGGATATTGTTTGAAACCTATTAATGGTTTTCAATCATCTTATCAATGAGGACTTTATCATAATTCAAATAGAAAATGAATAATAATTACTTTTATTAAATTCAAAGTAAAACATAATTTATATTGGTGGAAATATGAGAATCCCCTTAAAACCCTTTCGCTTCATACTACTTCGGTAAAATAGTCATCACCACATACCCATCATATTGCCACTTTTGGTCCATCATGATCTCACATACCCAACCCATGCTGGAAATAAAGCTCAAAAAGTGTCATTTAATGTTTGAACATCACATGAAATCCAGGCATGACATGCAGACAAGCCTCCACGGGATATGGATAGTGTCCTAAACACATCATGCTACAAAATGACAAGAATGGGAAAAGCACCAGGTTTTAACAAAAGTCGACGTGTGAAGGTAGTCACCGGTGTGCTTTGGCGATCCTAAGAGGGAAAGGGCTAATGGGTACCGAGCCTACAAGATGCTAACTGCTAAGGGACGCCAAAGTCGATACAAGAATGTATCGCAGAAATTAAGGGTACAATTTCATATTTCATGTTTCATATTTATGTTTCATTGTTTCATCACAAGGTTTAATTACCTAAATGGGGTTTGACTAAGGAAAACCCCTATTCTCTAACAATCAACATTTTTTTCTCTCTCTATGTGTGTGATTACAGATCTAGGTTTCTTGGAGCTTCAAGATCCTTTGAATATTATGTGGCAAGGTTGAGGAAGGTCATCAAGTCATCACAAGGTTGTCATATTCACTAAAAGTCACCTAGAGGTTGAAAATCAGGGTTTTAGATCCAAAAATAAAGTGTGGAAGGAGGAGTAGAGATAGGAGATCAGATTCAAGTCTTAACCCTCCAAAAATGCTAAGTGGGTCTGATATGCCACTTGTGGCATATGAGTCCTAGTATAACATATTTTCTAGATTTTAGTTGATCTAGGTGGATCTTCAGGACCTGAAATTGAAGTGTTCTAGTTTCTCTCAAAAGTAGTGCCATCACGTAGAGCACAAAATTCTAAATATAGTGCCACTTGAATGGGCAAAAAAGGATTCTATTTGCTCAAGTTATTGTCGGTCAAAGCTCGGTCAAAGGCTGGTCAACTTAGCTATCAGGGATGAGGAAAAGGTGGAAAATTCATCATCACCAAATTGGTTGAAGTTGGCATCATTATGAAGGTCTCATTGTCATGATTCCAACAGTGTTTGTTTCGTTGAAATCAGAGCTCGTACGCAAGAATGACAACCAGTCAAAGTTCATAGTTGACCAAGGTACCATGAGGTACAGTTGCTGATGTCAACATGATGTCATCCTATTGACTTGGAAGACGGGTCATCGTACAGATGATGACATGGACCAATGGGGTCTTGACACATGGCAGACCGTATGTGTCATATAGGTGACATGGCAAGGTGACCGGGCAGAGGATGTTAGTACGGCGGACCAGTCATCTGTTGACACGTGGCAGACGGATGATGTGGCATGGTGACGAGACACTGATGTGGTGGATAATGTTGATGAATCAGAGTGTGACACTTGGCAGCTAAGTAGGCAACAATGTGGAGTCTTTGGTGAATCATAGGATGACACGTGGCACAGCGAGGATGCACCACGTGGCACTCGGTTTCCTTCTCCCTCATTCGGTCGGGTGAATTTGTTAAAATAAAAATGGTCTGTCGGTATTGAACCCGCAACCACCCGTGTAGAACTCGTCGGCCCATCCACTACGCCACACATAGTGGGTTTAATTTATATGTGAGCCATTTGATTTTTTTATGTGGGCGTTGGAAATTGTTGGTTAAAAATAGCTGTGGGTAGGAGTGGAACCTGCGCCAGCTAGGTAAACAAAATGGTAAACCACTGATAGCCCACCAACACGTACATAGTTTTTTCGTGGGCTCGGTTTATTTTGATGGTTGTTAGGCCCGAATTCCTAAAACAAAATAACCAACTATTGGTTATTTGTTTTAAATCAAAACAACCCCTATCCTCAAAAGCCTGAGAATAGGAATAAGTTAAGGGCTTAAAAAACAAGTTTAATTATTTTAAGGGGTTTATTGTTTTTATTTGTTAAAATGGGGAAATAGGTTGTCGGTTTTACATTTAAGGATATTACATGATTTTGTAACATATGGTTTTGAACCACAAGGCTATGTTGGTATCAAAAGGGGCGTATTGGGTTTGAAAATCATCTACCTTTCCTGTCATTTTCCGAAAGCCAAGTAATCTTAAGAGGAGATTTCTGAAACTTGGCAAGACTTTGCTTAGTCTTTGTAAAAGCTTTGTAAGCTTCTTGTTGTTCTTCTACAAGGGCGTCTTGCCGATGTAGAAGTTAGCTTCATAGGTGGAGTCACTTTCTAGAGGCCTCTTGTAAGGCGAAAGCTGACTTCTTTTTGTAACCTGTGGCATTTCCAAGTCTTGAAGGCAATAGATCGATTCATTTTTCTGGCGAACCCGGAGACGAAGCTGACTTTCTAAGGAACTCCGCTATCATCTCGCTTCTATTCCGCGTATTTCCTTCACGGTTTTGAGCTTAGTGGGTAGATTAAAGATTCGAACGTTACGTTGGATTCATATCGAGTAATTTAAAAAAGATCCCGTGTTAGATTAAATATTGTAGCTCGTAAGTCTAACTAGAGAACTATTCGGCGCGTCAACTTAATTACATCAAGTGGTATCGTGAGCAAAGTTACTAAGCTCCTTTGCGCTATAATCACAAGATGAACTGACCGTGAAGCATCCATGTTGATGACATCATCAATGGTACGAGAGTTCTTTGAAATGAAGAAGATGATGGAGACTATTTTTCACAATCATTGTGAAAAGTTTGACAAGGTGCAGAGGCTAGAGGAGGAAAATCATCATTTGCAAAAAGAGAATGAAGAATTGAAGAGACTATTGGGAGAGGCCAATGCGGAGAAGTAGAGGTTGTAGGCCCTGTTACAAGAGTTCACTGGAGAGTAGAACAAGGGGAGTTCTCTTGTATCTGAGAGCGGCCACATTTGCAGGTTTTGTCCACATTCTGAGGATACATCATCCTCATACTCCCCACTTACCCCATTACGACGCGATGGTGGCCTCTTCTGCCGACAAAGCCATGGCCAAGTTTTCCTCGCCATGATTTAATTTCCGGTGGAGTAGAGGTGCCTATTGCCCATTAAACGGATTGGTCTTTGAGACTCTTAATTCACCGATAGTGACAACAATTATCTTGAAGTATCTTCTTCTATAGACTAGAAGAAGTCAGCAGAGGATGAGTAGAGCTATTTTGTGCACTTTGAGAAGCACACAAAAGGTATCAGAACGAAGCTGCTAGGAAAGATGGGTTTTAGGGGAAAGGGCCTTGGTGTTTCTGAGGAAGGTATCACCAATCCGGTCAAAGAAAAGAAATGACCATGGAACCAAGGATTGGGATTCAGAAAGGAAATGGGACAATCCTCTAGAATTCAGAATTTCTGCACCCACTGTGGCATTAGTGGACATTGGGACGCAAAGTGTTGGAAGCTGCATCCAGAGGTCCATTGTCGATCGAGGTCCATAGAGAGACCCAACCACCAACATGTTGATGATATGACAGTAGAACTGGTAGTTGCTACCACCCCTGAAGCAATCCCAAAGGAAACCAAGCCACAGCCTGAGTAGCCAGTAAAGGAGAGTTCCTTTGAATAGCTCTGAAAGAGCTGGGAATGTTGATCATCGAACTAGTATATCAACTTGTGTGTGTTTATTATGTGTTTTTAGTGTAATAAATATGTTGATAAGCTAGTGTGGTTTTGTGAGAATAAAACTCATTAAAATTGTTTGTAATAGTTTATTTATGAAGTTGTATTTCTTTCTGATTGAGAATTTGTAAGGCTCTTGGAAGCTATGTCTCTTGTAATCAGTTGAAAGAGATACTAGATAACTTCTTACTGCAGGATAGCAATTTGTTACTTGTAGTTTCTTGCAGTTTCTTTCAGTGCAAAGCTTTAGTTGAAGAGCACTTTTCAAGACAGAGTTGTTGAGAATGGTCAACAGTGACCTTGTATGTTCTCAGCTTGAAGACTCAGTGATGGTCATTTTCAGAATAAGTCTGAACTCGGTTGGAGTTCTTGAAGGATGTATCGATGACCTTGTTGCTTCAGATGGATGAGACCTGAGTTGTGTGGTGGAGCCTTGAATTAGCTATTCTGGAATACAAGGGTGAAGGATATGTCAGGCTGAGGTGCAAATCCATGCTCGAGTAATTGGAGGAGCAACAGAAGCAAGCCAGAAGAAGGTGAGAGATGCAAAATGCGAACTACCTATGAGAAGCACTGAGGGATAGGTTTATCATACTTAGTTTTTCCTTCTTGCTTTGGGTGTTTTAAGTTCCATTTTTGAACTACATCATAAGGAGTTGTGAATTCCTACATTGTTGAAGTGTAAGACCCCGACAGGAAGATGTGGCAGTGTGTTCTGGTGATTCAAATCATGGCGAGTGGCAAGATGCTGAATGCAATATTATTGAAGGAACTATACACTTTTGGAGGACCAAAAGTTCTTCAGTGGGGAGGTTTGATCTAGGTGGATCTTCAGGACCTAAAATTGAAGTGTTCTAGTTTCTCTCAGAAGCAGTGCCATCACATAGAGCATAGAATTTTGAATCTAGCGCAACTTGAATGGGCAAAAAAGGAGTCCATTTGCTCAAGTTATTGTTAGTCAAAGCTCGGTTAAAGGCTAGTCAACTTAGCTATCAGGGACAAGGAAAAAGGTAGAAAATTCATCATCACCAAATTGGTCTAAGTTGGCATCATCGCGAAGGTCTCATCATCAGGATTCCAACGACATTCATTTCTTCAAAATTGGAGCTCGTACACGAGAATTATAGCCAGTCAAAGCTCATAGTTGACCTATGTACCATGAGGTACGGTTGCTGACATCATCATGACATCATCCTACTGACTTGGCAGATGGGTCATCGTATGGATGATGACATGGACCAATGGGGTCTTGACACGTGGTAGACTGCATGTGTCATACAGGTGACCTGGCAAGTTGATCAGGCAGAGGATGTCAGTACGGTGGACCAGTCATCTATTGACACGTGGCAGACGGATGATGTGGCATGGTGACAAGACACCGATGTGGCGGATGATGTTGATGAATCACAGTGTGACACTTGGCAGCTGAGTCAGAAATAGCATGAATTCTTTGGTGAATCATAGGATGACATGTGGCACAGGGAGGATGCATCACGTGGTGCCCGCTTTCCTTCTCCTTCGTTCGGTCGAGTGAATTTGTTAAAATAAAAATGGTTGGCCGGTATTGAACCCATGACCACCCCCGTAGAACCCACTGGCCTGTTCGCTATGCCACACATAGTGAGTTTAATTTATATGGGAGCCGTTTGATTTTGTTATGCGGGCATTGGAAATTGTTGGTTAAAAATAGCTGTGGGCGGGAATGGAACCCGCCCTAGCCGGGTAAACAAAATGGTAAACCACCGATAGCCCACCGACACGTACACGGTTTTTTTTGTGTGCTCGATTTCTTTTGATGGTTGTTAGGCCTGAATGCCTAAAACAAAATAACCAACTATTGGTTATTTGTTTTAAATCAAAACAACCCCTAACCTCAAAAGCCCAAGAATAGGAATAAGTTAAGGGCTTAAAAAACAAGTTTAATTATTTTAAGGGGGTTTATTGTTTTTATTTGTTAAAATGGGGAAATAGGTTGTTTGTTTTCCATTTAAGGGGAGATTACATGATTTTGTAAATATTATGGTTTTGAACCATAATAAGCCTATGTAATGGTATAAAAAGGGGGTGTATTGGGTTTAGAAATCATCCAATTCTTCTTGAGTCAATTCTTCACAAGCTTTTCTTCTGCAAGCCAAGTAATCTCAAAAGGAGATTTTTGAAACCTGGCAACTTTGCTTAGTCTTTGTAAAAGTTTTGTAAGCTTCTTGTTGTTCTTCTACAAGGACGTCTTGTCGACGTGGAAGTTAGGTTCATAGGTGGAGTCACTTTCTGGAGGCCTCTTGTAAGGTGAAAGCTGACCTCTTTTTGTAACCTGTGGCGTTTCCAAGTCTTGAAGGCAATAGATTGATTAGTTCTTTCTGGTGAATCTAGAGACATAGCTGACTTTTGGTGAACTCCGTTATCATCTCGTTTCTATTCTTTTGTGATTTCTTGCAGTTGTTTCTTTGAGCTTAGTAGATTAAATATTTGAATTTACATGTTGGATTCATATCGATAATTTAAAAGATCCTGGTATTAGATTGACTATTGTAGTCTTTGTAAGTCTAACTAGTGAACTATTCCAAGCAAGTGCTCAATTCGTTTATGGATCATTAGTTGTTCCAGATCATACATTGTCAAATTCCAATTTTGCAAGAAAAACCCCAGTTTGAGACTAAATTTCCTAGACCAGCATATGAGTCCCAGTGGGAATTAATTTTATTTTTTTTAGGGTTTTGGAGCATTTTTTGACCTCATCCTTCTTCCAGGTGCACCTTTGTTCATTTCTAGTTTGATACTCTGTATTTTAGTTTCATTTTCTAGGCCATCTAGTTAAGTTTTACATGTCATTTCATATATTCTCTTTCCAAGCCCTAGCTTGGTAGTGAACCCTCATTTAGTCTCTAATCCTACCCTAGGACACCCCATTGCAAGATCTATCTCTCCTACTTCATCCCTAGCTTGAGATCTCTAGGGGTCTCTTTGAATGTTATGTTAGTGAAATAGGAGGGTCCAATATCCCCTTGCTTGTGTTCTATCTTCCAAAAAGGTGGAACCCGATTTCCTACAATACAAAAGGATATTCAAAAAAATTAGGAATATATTATGAGGATACTTTTTCTCCTATTACTAAAATGAGTACTATTAGGATCATGATTTCACTTGCTACTAAGTTAAATTGGGAGTTACATCAAATGGATTAAGTCAACATTTTTGAATGGTGATTTAAAAGAAGAAATGTCTTTTTCAACTTGAAGAATTTGTAAAGAAGGGAAAACAAAATTTGGCATGTAGGTTAAAGAAAGTATTGTATGGTCTCAAGTAGACACTAAGGTCCTGGTATGAGAAAATTGATAGATTCTTCTTTCAACAAGGGTATGTCAAAATTAAAACTAACCAAAATATGTACATAAGGAATAATGGATATGGAAATGTCATTTTGTTTTCATCATATGTGGATGAATTAATCACAAAAAGAACTACTATAGAGTTGATTGGTTAAATTAAAATAGAATTATCACATGCATTTGAAATGAAGGACCTTGGTAAAATACATTATTATTAGGAATTGAAGCATGGGGACAAGACGCTAAGACTATGATTACTCAATGAAATTATACAAATAAATTGCTTCAAATTTTAGTATAAAATATTGTAAAGGAGTGTTTACTCCATTAGAAAAAATGTTAAGTTTTATAGTGATAATGATGCTACAAAAGTCAATGGGAATTTGTATAGAAAGATGGTGGGAAGTTTGAACTATTTCACCACTTAAAGGCTTGATATTGCATATTCAGTCAACATACTTAGCTAATTCATGGCTAAGCCTCTACAACCTCGTTGGAAAGAAGCAAAAAGTGTCATTTAATAACTACAATGTACCTTATATTTTTTGCATTGAATATACTAGCCATTTCAATGTTGAGTTTATAGGTGATTCAGATTCTAATTAGGTAGGTGATTCAAACGATTGTAAATCAACAATTGGTTTAGCATTCAACATAGGATCAGGTGTTGTTTCTTCGGTTAGCAAGAAGAAACCAACTATTTCTTTATCATCTACTAAATCTGAGTATAAAATCATTATGCGGTGCTACCTATGAAGCTATTTGGCTAAAGTGGATTCTTGAAACTATGAGACAAAAGAAAGAAGGACCAACTCCAATCAAGTATGAGAATAAAAGTACAATCAATTTTGTAAATAATCCAATTTCTCATGCAATATCAAAGCACAATGAAACACAACATCATTTTACTAGAGCAGAGACTAATTCTCAAGAGATAGAGCTACAACATTGTAACACAACTAATAATATGGCTAATGTATTTACTAATCCATTAGGCAAGAAAATATTTGTATCACATAGAGATATGTTATGAATCTTGCAAAATTCCATTATTCCTTAAGGGGGAGTGTTTGAATAACTCAATAATTAAATTATGCAAGTAGGAATATTTTGGATAGGAGTCTACATAAAACTATTTGATCTATCCACATTTCAATTTGTTGTCATACTTAGTTGTCAATAAGACCTAGTTTGTTGTTGATCAACTACAACTATCTATTGAATTAGTTCCTAGTTATCTAGGAAAGTCTAGTTGGATTAATTTCTAGTATAAATATGTATTGTTGTATGTTGTTAATGATATCACTGAGTTCATATCTATTATATTATATGTTTTTCATAAACATTATTTAGATCAAAATTATAAAAATATTACAATAAATTAATTATGATGAATTACAAATAATTTCATCTCGTTATAAAAATCGCCTTCATTCTTAACAAATATCAAACATCATGCTAGATCTATTCTTACACAAGTCTTCATGTCATTAACTCATAGACCCAACATAACTATTAAGGTCTAATTTTCATAGGCATAGAGAAAGGTGATGCTTTAATATAAAAATGAGGGAATAAATACTTAATATATTAAACAATGAGCAACATTTTCCTTTATACAAGCATGGAACAAAGGAAAGGGTGGGCATAGTGTTAGTGTAATTAATTAATTATTACACTAGCATAAGTTAACTTAGGTCTTGCATTTAATTAATTAAGTCCTAGGTTGCATTATTAAATAAATTATTTAATAAATGGGATAATATTCCCTTCCTTATTTGTAGGATATAAGATTCCTTCTAGAAGATGAGTTGTCCTTCTAGAACTTATCTCAACATTTAATGATCATCTAGATAGGATTGTCACATG
Organism: Sequoia sempervirens; assembly: GCA_007258455.2. Taxonomy (NCBI): domain Eukaryota; kingdom Viridiplantae; phylum Streptophyta; class Pinopsida; order Cupressales; family Cupressaceae; genus Sequoia; species Sequoia sempervirens. The sequence continues at coordinate 16,876 of VDFB02296904.1, read as the reverse complement.
TTGTCACATGTTGTTAGATCAAGACACATGGCAACATCTCTTGCATTTTATGTTTTCTCTCATGCCTATATATTCAGGCATCTCGTACATTTGTAATCATGTCATGTCATAGTCAATTTGGCATCCTTGCATCTTAATCATAGCATGATATTTCTGTCATTTCTCTCTTGTGGAAGTTTTGTCTTGTAGGTGATTTTGGGGGGTTTGAGGAGTTCACCTAAACTCCTACATGGTATCAGAGCTTTAGTGCTGCAGACTTCTTCTCAGATATGAGAGATTATTTTTTGGCATGAAAATCTTGTTGGATGCAAGCAGCTTTTTTAAAGCCATTTTTCATTTTTGCTTCTGAAATCAAGCTTCCACTTAGTTCCAAGAAAAATAATTTCTGGGTTTTGTAGATGGGGTCGAAACCTAAACTGGGTATCTTTTATATTTTTGATATCTTGTACGGATCTAGAGAAAATCACTGAACAAAAATTGGCGCGTGTCATTTTTCTCCAGCTCAAGGTTTTAAAAAAACTATTTTTTCATTTGCTGCTATTGGATCAAAAAAATATTTATGGGTTTTGTTCTTAGCTTCAAAATATTTTTGGGTTTCTATTTTTGTCCACTCATTATGAACAGATTTCGCAGAAATCAAATCAAAAGAAATTTGTTTTGCTAGAAAACCCATTTCCTGCAAGCTAAATTCAATTTTTTGAAAAAATTATAACTTTTGGCCATGGTATCAAAAATTAACAATCAAGATACCATTGGAAAGATAATTTTTTCTACTTTCTAGTGGTAGCATCTATTATGTGAAATTTTGCTCATAGAAAATTCTACAGTCAGCTGAAACCAATCCTCCACTTTGGACTCAACGACCAATATCTTTGCATCAAATTGTCAAAACCCGGGAATTCTAGCGGCATTTGGGAGATATTTCAGAGCTTTTTTCATCAATCTAGATCCCTTGATCAGTTTTAGCTCCAGGTACTTTTGCATTGATTTTTTCAGTTTGGTGCATTTGTTCAATAACTTGGACATCCTGAAGCTTGGAAAAATATTTTTTGATCTGGGTAGCATCACTTCAGTTGCATATCATTTTAGGAAGTCATTTATTTATTGTTGAAGGTCAATGTCTTTGTATTTTGTGGAGAAATTTCATTATGGGGCTTACATATTCTCCTTTGATTATGTTGCACAAGGGTAACTATCAATAATGGCGAGATGGGATCTGCCACCATTTATTGCCTCATCTGTTTAGTATAGTTCCCCATCTGAGTGAAGGTATTTATTTTTCAAATCAAGTTCCCTACGATGATATTGTTGTGCAGGAAGTTGATTGCCTTAATCTTTCTAAAGAGGTTGACAAGGTTCTTTTTGGTGCTTTTTCTTCATCAAACACAGTGGGTATCCCTTCACATTCAGTGATTCCTTGTCCAGAGTCATTGATTAAGGCTTCCACCATCATCATCCATCAGGACATTCATTTTTTCAGACTTGGCATCATAGGATGGCTTTGTTTCAGGCATCATTGACTTGGCTACTTCTATAGGTTTGGAAAACATTCTTGAGGGGGTATCACTCCTCTATTAAGATATTTCATATCTGAGACTTCTTCCTTGCTATTCCATTCAGGATTTGAGGTTTCTTTAGCATCCACCATTGGATTTGTTTCAGACTTCTTTCAGTGGTTTTGAAGACACTTCATTCAGGGGGGGCTATCAATTCTCCATTACATCCATCATACTCATCCTATCTTCATCTTTGGATATTGTTCAACATCAGTTTCTGCATTGACCTAGTTTGTCACTCTCTTCATTGATTGTGGCATCATCATCAGGAAAGGAGACATTTGAGCAGAGTTTAGAGACACCATTGTCATCCACATTCATCTTTCCTTCCTTCAATTCCTATCCCGAATGGGAAGCATCTCTCCACTTGTAGTTGGTTTTGTTTCTTTTGAAAGGGAGACAAGTTGTTTGGTGGCATTGGATCTTGTTTTGTCTTTAGACACTTCCCTTTCTTGCAGGTGATCTCATCTTCCGGGGGGGGCTCTTTAGTCTCTATATTGTATCCATGTGACAGATGGTGTACTTGGGAGGTATTTGGGAGTCCTCCATCCTTCCCATCCTATCTCACATTTTTTCTTTTTCATCTCTTTTTTGGATAGGGGTTTTGTTCCCACTGGGTTTTCCCCTTTTCTCCGGTTGTGGGATATTTTCTACATCTTCATGTAAATGGGTAGCTAACATGGCCTCGTAGCTGGGACCCATCATCATCTTGCATAATCATTGCATTTTCCTCCCTAAGTTGCACTTATGGGGGGTGTTAGTGTAATTAATTAATTATTACACTAGCATAAGTTAACTTCGGTTTCACATTTAATTAATTAAGTGCTAGGTTGCAGTATTAGATAAATCATTTAATAAATGGGATAATATTCCCTTCCTTATTTGTAGGAGATAAGATTCCTTCTAGAATATGAGTTGTCCTTATAGAACTTATCTCAACATTTAATGATCATCTAGATAGGATTGTCACATGTTGTCACATGTTAGATCAAGACACATGGCAACATCTCTTGCATTTTAGGTTTTCTCTCATGCCTATATATTCAGGCATCTTGTACATGTATTTGTAATCATGTCATGTCATAATCAATTTGGCATCCTTGCATCTTAATCATAGCATGATATTTTTGCCATTTCTCTCTTGTGGAAGTTTGTCTTGTAGGTGATTCTGGGGGGTTTGAGGAGTTCACCTAAACTCCTACACATAGGTAGTCTGTTTAACTGGAGATAGTTAGACATTTAAATTTTATACCTACTATCACTTAATAATAAAACAATGTATGCTAATAGAAAATTCCTTGAATCTAATGAAATCCAAGAAATTATGCACTTCTCCATGATTTTATTGAATTATTTTCTTGGTCTTATTCTAATATGCATCTAACATAGATCATATGGTAGTTGTGCATAACGTTGTATGATAAGATGATGCTAAACTTGTGAGATAGAAGATTTGTAAAATGAATCCCAAAATAGATTATTGGTTGAGACTGAGATTTTAAAGCTTCTCTAATATTGAGAAGCTTCTACAAGTTGGTTTGATCTTCTCTATCAATTATTCACCTTGGATATTAAGCATAATCAATATCACTAAATTTTATTATTGTATTTTAATATGTGTGAATTTTTATGACCTCAATAAATGATAGTTGAAAGATTATTTTCCTCTACCTATTATAGATATGCTTGTTGATTCTACCCTCGGGCATGCTATACTTTTATTCATGGATAGATTCTTGAGATAAAATCAAATCTTTATCAATCATTGAGACCAAATACAAAAAAAAAATTATTACACCTTAGGTAAAATTTTGTTTGGTTGTCATGCCACTTGGATTAAAAAATGAGGGAGTGACATATCAAAGAGATATGGCATTAATATTTCATGATTTTATCTCTAACATCTTAGAGGGTTATGTCAATGATATCTTAGCTAAGTTTATATCATATCAGAATCATGTCAAAATTATTCATTAAATATTAGAGTTAATTCATAAATATAACATGCATTTGTATCCTAGAAAATGTTTCTTTGGTGTGGATATTTGAAAACTATTAGGATTTTATGTGTCACACTAGGGTATTTAAGTGAAAACAAATAAAATTGATGCTATAATAAAAATCCCACTTCTTAAAAATATGTCTCAACCTTGTAGCTTATAAGGGAAGATACAAGCTATTCATTGTTTTGTCTCATCATTGATAGATAATAATTTTCACTCATTCCATTTCTTAGTATAGAATCTCATTTTAAATGGTCTAGTGTAGAAAATTGTACTCCTATGTGATAGTGTAATTTCACACTTAATTTTGACCTATTTTAGTGACCTCAATTTTATGCATATTATCCTTCATAAATAGGCTTCTAAAACCATTTATTATGCATCCCAAGGCCTATTTTAAATATTTTCTGATATTAAAAAGGACATTGAAGAAATGCATTTAATTAATTTAATGCCCCAAGATTCATAAATCCTGGAAAATTAGGTCACAACCCCTTCAACCTTGGACAAATGATTCCCCTTTAAGGTCCCAAATTCAAATGTTAAACATGGTTTTGGTGGCATTTTAAAGTCCTAAATTCATTTTTTAAGTGTTGGAATTTGGGATTTAATAATCGAGAAATTAGAGAGGAAGCTTATGAAGCCTAGTCATTTCACCATTTTAAACTAGGTTGAGAAAGAGATGAAGTTTTTCACAAGATTTGCATTCAAGTTCAAGGGGAATAATCAAGAAAGTAAAGTTGAAGTCTTGGAGTGATATTTCCAATTATTTTTTGTAGGTCTTAAAGATCATTTTATGAATATTGATCAAGCATTATTCATGATTGATGGTTGATACCTATGGTGGATCATGATAGATTATAGGTTTTGGGAAATGTGAAACTAGCCATTTTCCTTGATCTAATGGCTTGTTTCCTATTGATCCTAGTTAAACCCTAAATTTCATTGTCCCATTGGTTCTACGAGCAAATGTGTGATTTATTATGCCTTGTTGTCATTAGGGTTTAGGTTTTTATGGTTTCCATTTAATTCATACGCTTAATCCTCCTATCATCTTATATTTGTTCATAGACTGACTACATTAGGTAACCAGCTACTTAAGTGGCAACTTGTGGTCCTCATTATCATTTTTTTAACCAGCTCGAATACCTTGGTCACTCATCGAGCCTAGGAGTTCCCTCTTTAAAAAAAACTTATGCTCATGTGCACTTTATCACCACTTAAGTCTATCATTAGTGGCTTATCGCTCATCACACATTATTTTGAAACCACTCATGTCAATCCCACAATGAGAAATGCACTATCATTCATATCACCCCAGGTTCATCACCCATCATGTGTTGCATCCTCATTGCTGGAGGGTAACCTGCGATGAGAGATGCAATTAAGTATTTAACCCATCAATCACCTTAGCACTATCGCCAGTTGTTTTGTGCAGTCTAATAGTGAACTTGTGATCACTGATGGGTGGAGTTACTTCCCATTTTGTGTACTCAATGGGTTGTAGGTAAACATTTCTTGATAAAAAGTGAACAAACAATGAGTGATGGGTTTTCAATATCTGGTTGTGATCCTTCAGTGATTAAAATCAAAGGCCGATATCTCATCACTAGCTTCTAAGTCAACATTTGATGAGGTCCCAAAACAAAATTTGAAGATGAGATGGGTGATGTGATTTGGTTTATGGCCAAGATCATCCCATGATTATCATGATTGATGGTGAGCAAGTTGAGGATGATGGAGTAAGGATACAAATAGGTACGTGGTAGTTTTAAAGTGCCTCATCATTATTTCTAAGTATGGGAATTAAAGGAAGTGGTGATCCTTAATGAGCCTTTTTGATTGAGTTTTAAATCTTGAATGATCAATGGCTAAGATCTAGCATGAAACTTTTTATTTTCTTCTCATGCGAGTGAGCTAAGGTGGCCATTAAATGCAACTCTCCTCCAATTCCCTTATTTAATGAGGATTACTTTAGTTTGTTTGATCAACTACAATTATCAAGGCACAAAAAAAAATTGTTGCAGCTTTTGGAGGATTGATTTCTAAGTTTTGAACAAGGTATTATAGAGGTTTCCATCTGATATATTTTGGTACGTAAGTGCAAATGCATGTTTGTAGTAGTGCTGCTATAGCTTAGTAGTTCTTTGTGTCATCTTGTTTTCTAGCTATGGCTACTATTTTCCTTGTAAAATTGGCTTTGGTTAGTACTATATTTTGGGAAATATGGGTGAGCCTAATAATCTAGTCACACTACTTAGAATTTCTAGGAGGTTTAATAAATAGGAGCCTCTGGTGTATGTGTGTGTTGCTAAACCTAGTGCAACAGAAATTCTAATTGTTCTAAAAGGTAAGAGGAATGCTCAAAGAAAGGTTGAAAAAATCACTATCAAGAGTACCTACAATCTTAGAAATAGAGTTAGTTCAAAAGAATTAGTCAAGTTTAAGGGAAAAGGGCATGTTGAGTTTGTGAAAGAATTAATGAGGTCAAATAGGGGTCCTCAGGTAATTTTAGAGAAGCCTTGTGTTCCTATTGTGATTTTTGATAGTTCTTCAAGTGAGGAAGGAAGAGCTGGTCTTGATTATGAAAATTGTCCTACTTCCCTTGTGCCCTATGATGAATCAGATGATGAGGTGATTTCTGCAACTCCAATTTTTATCCTAAAACTAGGTGAAGGTGTTTATTCATCTACTGACAAGGCTCAGTAGCAATCGTGTTCTTCTATTGAATGGTGTGCCATAATTTTTTAGATTTTTGTGATGATTTTACCTCTTTGTGGCTCATTCATTTTTTTCTTTGGTGGTGCTGATGTTGAACTCTTTGATATTGGTTGACGTGCTATTTTTTTACAAAAATCCCTTTTGGAAGGCTTGCATGGGCTGATCTAACTAGTTACCTACTGCTCTTTTGCATTTTTTTTGCTTTCCCATGGTGTATAGATGATTAAATGTAATGGTTCAGGAATTGAGCCAAATTAAATTAAATTAATCTTGAAATTACTATGAAATATAATTGTAATGAGTCCAATGCTTGTTGCTCCCTTGATCTATGAAATGGAATTCAAGGTTCATTATAGTGGTTGAATTTTTTAATCTAGGATGGTCTAGGTAGAATGTAGAAGATAGATGTAATGCAAAAATCTTGAAGAATATGCTGGTTAATTGTCTCAGGTATAGGTTTTATATATAACAATCTTAAATAGTTATACATGAATGATAGATATTGAAACAAATCTAAATTCCAAAGCATGTACTCTCCTTCGTACATTTTTTGCAAATCATAAATGAAATTATCAAAGATATTTTTTTTTGTCATCAATGGTCTAATTGAATGTATGGATTTTTTTCCTTAGCTTTAGCTCAATGGGTTAATTAAATTCTTAAGGAAGTCATAGGTTTGTAAGAATTTTCAAAGGATTTGATAAGAAGTCATGTGTTGGATGCTATGATTTTTTAGACTGGAATCCTTTACAAAAATAGTCCACCCATTTTAGAATAAAATCATTTGTGTATTACTGGGTATTTCATATTTGACCCCATTTATCCGATTTGATGAGGCACTAGTATCATGTGAAGAATTCATGTAATCAAACAAATTAGCAATATGCCTAGCCATAGGTTCAAAATAAGAAAAAATCTTATTAAAATCATAATTTTGAAATGAAAATTTTGAAATATACCTTCATTCCTAGCAAATGAATAATTATTCACTCAAAGATTAGCTGAATCCTTAGTGAATTTTGTTTATTTTCCTATATTAGGAAACCATATGTGTAGAAGTGTTCTCCATTTTAGCAAACTAAAATGAGCACAATCAAGAAATACCCTCACTGGTCCCATGGAACCTAAAGTGTAGGAGTAAATACTTTAAAATTCTTTACTCATTATGTTGGCCACTAGCCTAGGGATCTCTTGAACATAAGGGTTGGCTACCCTTTAGAGAATTCTAGGGTTCAGCTGGAAAAAAACACCAACAAAAATGGCAACTCTGTTGGGGATAAAATTTTCATTCAATAAGTCATAGATTGTTGTACCAGAGAGGAAAATGGTGTGATAAATTTGATCTTAAATTTAGATATCATAAAATTCTTGAACTTGGTAAAAGATTTAGTAGTAGAAAAGCTCAAAGGATTTGATGATGACTAAGCTATTGGAGCAAACTGAGAATGAGATTTATTTTGAAGATACTCCATCTTATTTAAAGTACAATCCTCTGTGAAGAGAGGTTGTGAATCTAACTCAAAGAACTTGATAAAGAATACAATAAAGCTTCAGATCTACAAGTTTCAAAGTCAAAGGTGAATGGCTGCTTATAAACTTCAGGTATTCTAATGAACCTGAAAAAGTATTATCACATTTGTAAGTAGTTTGTGAGGATTTTCAAGATATATGATATGAATGGTTCCCTATTAGGTGAATTGGCACTAGATAAGGGAATAATAGTGGTAATTTCAAGAACACCTCTTCAATTTAAATTTAAATTAGTGCACTCATAAAGAAGCATGATGTCTTGTAAGATTGTAAGTAAAATAGAAAGGAGTTCTTATTGTAAAGGCTTAAGATCATAATTGAAAAGGGATTAAAATTTACTTTTGATAAATTTGACAAGGCTTACAAAGTTAGTACAATATGCCCGATCAAGTTGTACATCTGGATGTAAAATTGAATACAATAACACATGATGAGCACCCTTTGTCACATCAAAGTCTAGTTTTAGTGCTAAAAGGTACAAAGCTATAAATTTTAGTAATATTTGTGGTTTTCCAAATATTGTACCACCTAAGGTCACAGATAAGGTACTAAATTTCAATGGAGAAAAGTATGAATCAACAATCAAACATTTGCAAGATTTTGGGATTTGATAGGGGATTATGAGGTAAATCATGAGGATGTTGTCATAAAGTTTTTTGTTCAATCTTTGAAGGATGATGCTAGAGATTGATTCTTATATTTTCAAACATTCTCTATAGCTTCATGGAATCAGTGTAAGATAGCCTTTGTAGAACAATTTTGTGAAAGGGTAAATCCAAGTGTGGTAAGAAAAAACCTTAAATGTAAATCCATAAAAATGAAGATGCGCTAGTTCCTTGTTTTAATCTTGGATTTACAAAGGCAATAGGGGAAATTCAAAAAAGTATAAGGAAAAATGATGTTGAGTGTTTGGTTGTATATCTTGGTGAATTTCATAGTAAGATGGGCTACCTATTAAGGGACAAAGAGCCTACAACATTATATCAGGCATATCAAAGTGTCATGGATATTAACAATAATTTGAAATACTCAATGATGAAAGGATATATGGCTACAAGTGTTGGTCACCCTAATGAAAATCATGTAAATGAAATCCATGGATCAGATAATAGAAGTGATTCTCAAAATGGCAATTATGCTGATGCTATGATTTCTGCATCATCGCAATATGCAGATCATTGTGAGCTCAAATTTGAATGTCAAAAAAATTTGAGCAATGTTGATCAAATGTCTCATGTTCAAGAATTATATGAAATGAAGAGACACAATGGGGAATCACCATATGAACTATTTATGATATTTTTGGATGCTTTGATAGAAGTCCCTGAAAATTTAAAACCTCAAGGTTCACTATGCATTGATTTGTTTTTTGAAATTTATAAATTTGGGCTAAGTACCTTACCAAAGGAATTGAAGCCCCATAGCTTTGACCAAGTACCTAATTGGATAAAGATTGTGGAATCATCCAAATGTGGTTATACACAAATATGGATTCCCAAAATGGAAATAGAAACTGTTCTCTTGAAAATGATCAAAAGACAGAGAAATTAAGTGAAAAGAATATGTTAGAAGATGAGAATTGTGATAAACTCACAACACATATATAGGGCAACACACTAGGGATGAAGAAAGGGATACATGGGATGATAAAAAAGTAAATATGCATGAATTATTCTCTTGTGATATTTTAGATAGAGGTGAAGGAAGAAAGGTACAAGGTGTTATTCCATGTCATGTTGTGCCCAGTGAAAACTATGCATGTGTTGTTAATATTTCATTACAAACAACTGATCATGAACTTGAAAGTGCAACCCTAAGCATTTACTCTAAAATTTTTGAACATGGTTTGTGTATTGATGAGTTCTCTTTGGAAGGAGATCATGAAGAAGTTGAGGTTTTTGAATGCTTCTATGAGAATTATAACAACTCTTTTGAGGATGATTTAGAAGTATATCCCTCACATGAAGGGTGCAATTATATAAATACTCATAATGTTATTTTTCCACAAGTGAAGGGAAAAATTGTAGATGATGCACAGTTGGAATGTAATTTGGGTTGGTCATCAATTGAGTGTGTTAACTATGTGAGTGATGAGGAATTTGAAGATAAAGACATGTGTGTGTTCGGTATGTTGATCCTGAGAATCATATTAAATATGATAAAAATGCTGATGAATTTGCTTATGACTCTACAACTCATGACTGTTTATATGAAGTAGATATGGAGAATTAAACTACATATGAAGATGATGATGGTGTACTTATGGATGAAAGAAGGGTTTCATTATTGAATAATTAGAATGTACATCATGACAAGCACATAGATCTTCAATTAACATCATTATCAATTGAAAATATTGAAAGGTTTGTTGCTTTATCTAACAATGAATTTTTTAGAGTGTGAGTCAAATTTGTTAATCATCAATGATGTGATTGAAATTGAGAATTTATTTGTATGCTCTTCTAGTGATTATAATGATTTTTAACATAATGATGATGTGGAGGATTTAGGCCTTCATGCTAAAGGTGTAGAAGCTTCTATGACAACAATGAAGGTGTGTCAGAACCCCTTGTATGATGAACCCTCGCCAGTATGTGAGATGATAAATGATGATCCCTACTAGTGTAGGAACAATCCACTTTTTGTTGAAAATCTTGATGAGATCTAGGTAAGTGCTACTTGGGAGTATGAAGGATACAACATAAATGTGATAGAAAGTAATGAAGACTAGGATAATGCTAAGGGTGAAGAACTTAAAGGTTGAAATTTTATCGTCCATGAGGACAATATTGAATACATTGCTAGTTTTGAGGGAGAGACAGATGAATATACTCATGTTTCTAGGGTACATGGTTATGTGCTTGGGAAAGTGGTTGAATTATCAACCACACATATGCAAGATGATGATGGCTATATTGATAAAGGTGGAAACCCCTTTTTGAATAATCAATTGATGCACCCAGATAGGTACATTGGACTTGAAACAACATTGTTATATATTGATGAGCAGAGACAATTTGATGAGTTTTCATACTATATTGATAATGCAAGACAGTTTGACCAATGTGAAGAGAAACCTAGGGGTACAAATAACATGAAGAAGGATGTCAGACAATATGAATGTGCATTTGAATTCTTTGTTGGGGCCCTTGATCTTCTAGATCTTATCATGGAACTTTTTCCATCTAATGTGGTTAACACTCATACATAGTAGAATGAAGATCCTCTTGAATTTGTATCTTTTTTCTTTGACACCTTAGGAGAAGTTGGGCCTAGCATACAATGGAGTTTTTATGAATAATTTCAATTTTATGAGCAAATTGAATGTGATGCTACAACTAATGATCAGGTGGAATATGAAAGTTTTACTTTTCTAGCTTACTTGGATGAGCCTATGGTGCAACAGGTTGATGAACATGGAATTTTCATAGCAAGTGGAATTGATGATGTCAATCATGGTGATATTATTGCTCAAACATGCATAATTCACATGTTGATCCTTTTTTATTAGAGTAGGATAAGGTATTTTATAGAGGAAAGAACTACTTCTATGTTTTAGGGGGCTATCAGGCCTCCAATTTGGAGAATGAAGCCTTAAAGGAATAAGAGAGGGTTTCTAGGATTGGAAATAAAATTTACATTATGTATCCCTATAATCAATGCTCATCTTTTGTTGTTTTGTGTTTCTATTTTTCATGCTTTTTTGTTGGTCTGCTTCTACCTGAGATTCTAGATTCTTGCTATGCCCACAAGGTGCATACATCCCAAGTTGAAGCCACTGGTGGAACCCTAAATTTCATTGTCCCACTGGTTTTATGAGCAATTTTGTGATTGATTCTACCTTATTATCCCTAGGGTCTAGGGTTTTATGGCTTCCATTTAATTCATATCCTTAATCCTCCTATTGGCTTATGTTTCTTCATTGACTGACTATGTTAGGTAACTGGTTACTTAAGTGGCACCTCGTGGTCCTCACTATCATTTTTGTAACTGGCCCAATCACCTCGATCACCATTCGAGCCTAGGAGGTCCCTCTTTAAAAACAACTGATGTCGCGTGCACTTTATCACCACTTAAGTCTATAATTGGTGCCTAATTGCTCATCACATGTTCTTTTGAAACCACCCATGTCCATCCCGTGATGAGTGATACACTATCCTTCATACTATGTCAGGTTCATCTCCCATCGCATGTTACAATCTCACTATTGGAAGGTAACCCATGATGAGCGATGTAGTTAAGTATTTAACCCATCACTCACCTTAGCACTATTGTCGATTGTCTTATGCATTATAATAATGAACCTATGACCACCGATGGGTGGATTTAATACCCATCACGTGTGCTCAGTGCATCATGGGTAAATATTGCTTGATGAAAAGTCAACAAGTGATGAGCGATGGGTTTTTGAAATTCAGCTAGGATCCTTTAGTAATTAAAAACCAAAGGATGATATCTCATCGTTGGATTCTAAGGCATCATTTGATGAGGTCCCAAAGTATAACTTCAAGATCTGATGAGTGATGTGATTTGGTTTATGGCCAAGAGCATCCCACAATTACCAATATTTACTGCGAGCAAGTTGAGGATGATGGAGTAAGGATATGAATGGGTATGTCGCAGTTTTAAAGTGCCTCATCACTATTTATAAGTAGGGGCATTAAATCAAGTGGTGATCCTTAATGAGCCTCGTTGATCAAGTTTTAAATCCTGAATGATTTATGATTGAGATCTATTATGCAACATTTGATGTTTTGCTCACACCAGGGTGGCCATTAAATGCAATTCTCCTCCAATTCCATTATTTAATGAGGATTTCCTATAGTTTTTTTGATCAACTAAAATTATCAAGGCAAAAAAAAATTGCTACAACTATTAGAGGATTAAGTTCTTAGTTTTGAATGAAGTATTACAAAGGTGGCCATGTGATATCTTCTTGTATGTAAGTGTGAATGCATGTTTGTAGTAGTGTTGTTATACCTCAGTAGTTCCTTGTGTTATCTTCTCTTCTAGTTGCTGCTATTATTTTCCTTAAAAAATTGGCTCTAGTTGGTATTGTATTATGGGAAATATGGGTGAACCTAATACTCCAGTCACACTAGTTAGAAGGTCTAGGAGGTTGATATGCAAAAGCCTCTAGTGTATATGCCTGTTGGTAAATCTAGTGCAACAAAAATTCCAATTGTTTTGAAAGGTAAGATGAGTGCTTGAAGAAAGGTTGAGAAAATCACTATCAAGAGTACCTACAATCTTAGAAATAGGGTTGGTTCAAAAAAATTAGTCAAGTTTAAGGGAAAAGGGCATGTTGAGTTTGCAAAAGAAATAATGAGGTCAAATAGGGGTCCTCGGGTCTATTTAGAGAAGCCCTTTGTTCCTACTTTGATTTATGATAGTTCTTCAAGTGAGGAAGGAGGCGTCAACCCGAATTCTAGCCATTGTCCTATTTCCCTTGTGCCCTATGAGGTGATTGCTACAACCCTAATTTATATCCTAAAACTAGGTGAAGGTGTCTATTCGGCTGCTGACAAGGCCGGGTAGCACCCATGTTCTTCTACTGAATGGTGTGCAGTTTTTTGGATGATTGTGATGATTCAACCTCTCTATGGCTTGTTCATTTGTTTGATTTGATGGTAATGGTGACTTCTCTGGTATTGGTGGAAGTTCTAGTTTTTGACAACCCCTTTTGGAAGGCTTTTGTGGGTTGCTATGACCAATTACTTTGTGCTCTTTTGCCTCTTTTTTTTCCTTTCCTGTGGTTTATAGAAAATTAAATGTAACGGCTTAGGAAAAAACCCAAATAAAATGAAATTAATATTAAAATTACTATGAAATGTAATTGTAATGAGCCCGATTTTGATTTCTCCCTTGATCTATAAAAGGGAATTCAAGGCTCATTATAGTGGTCAAAATTTTGAATCTAGGATGGTCTAGGTAGAATGCAAAAGATAGATGTAATGCAAAAAACTTGATGAATCTATTGGTTAATTGTCTCAGGTATAGGTTTTATATGTAATACTCTTAAATAGTTCTACATGAATGACTAATATTGAAACAAATTTAAATTCCAAAGCATGTACTCTCCTTCGTAGATTTTTGCAAATCATAAGTTAAATTATCAAAGATTTTTTTGTTTGTCATCAATGGTCTCATTGAATGTATGGATTTGGTTCCTTTTCTTTATCTCAATGTGTTAATTAAATGCTTAAGGAAGTCATAGGTTTGTAGTAATTTGGAAAGGATTTGATAAGAAGTCATGTGTTTGATGCTGTGAGTTTTTGTATTGCAAGGCTTTACAAAAATAGTCCACCCATTTCAAAATAAAATCATTTTTGTATTACAGGGTATTTCATATTTGACCCCATTTACCCGATTTGATGAGGCAGTGTTGGTATCATGTCAATAATTCATGTAATCAAACGAATCAGCAATATGCCTATCCATAGGTTCAAAATAAGAAAAATGCTTATTAAAATCATATCAATTTTAAAATAGAATTTTGAAATATACCTTTGTTCCTAGCAAAAGAATAATTATTTACTCAAATATCAGCCAAATCCTTAGTAAATTTTGTTTATTTACCTATATTAGGAACCCATCGATGGGGAATTTTTCTTCATTTTAGTAAACTAAAATGAACACAATTGGGAAATACCCTCCCTAGTCCCACAAAACCTAAAGTGTAGGAGTAAAGACTTTAAAATTCTTTACTCTTTGTGTTGGCCACTAGCCTAGGGATTTCTTGAACATAAGGGTTGGCTACCCTTTAGAGAATTCTAGGGTTCAACTCAAAAAAACACCAAAACATCCCATCTTCTATCTTCATTCTAGTAGCCACCTAAAGAAAGGTGTAGTGTAGAAAAATGTAACCCTTTACATTTCTGACATTTCTGGGCTCTCCTAGTTAAAATAGACTTAAAAATGCCTTAATTTGCTATTGTTAAATGTAGATCTTTACATTCACACACTTATTTGAGGCCCTCTTAATTTATTGAGTCTAATTAGGCCTTAATTATCCCTTTCAGTCATTTACAAGCCTAACAATTTTTACTTTTTGAAGGGGAAACCCTATAATAATTAATTCCTAAACAGAACACTTAACATTGAGCAATTCATGTTCCAAGTATAGGGACCTAGGAGCCACTCACCCATTAGAAAAATGGATCCTCCCTAAACCTTCTAGGACCAAAATTCAAATTATGTTTTTGGTGTTATTTTCATGTTTTCAAATCCATAATTCAATGTCATCTTGTGATATTTGAATTTTAGGAAATTAAGGATACATACCTATAAATACAAGGTTATCTCACTAAGTTTCACCTAGCACTTTTCAAGATCTACAAGATAATTTCAATAGCAATTAAATGAATTCAAGAGTAGATATATTAGAGTTTTATCAAAAAAATCAAGATCTTTTCATCATGTCAAAGTATTCTTGCATCAGACATGTTTTTGGAAGCAAGATTCAAGTTTCAAGATGCACATTCAATTCAACCTTTTAATGCAAGTTGTAGGCCTCCTAAGATATCCATTATCAAGGTTTCATTTAAGGGTTTGTTGAGTGGCAACATAGCTTTGTTCATTCTTCATTCCCTCTTTCATTCATTATTTCATTTCAAGGTTTTATTACCAAAATGGGGTTTGATTGAGGCAAACCCCTATTCATGCAAAATAAAAATAAAACTCTCTTATTCTTATGATTGTAGATTTAGGTTGAAGAATACTTGGATACAAGTGCAAGATTTACAAAGTTGTCAAAGTTGCAAAAGTTGTCGTCAAATCATGGAATCTCACCTACAAATGTGACTTCCAACTTTCCAACAATGAAACCTAGACAAATCAAAAGCTTTAGACCTACACTAGAGGCTCTTGAAATATTATTGACACCCATGTACATGGACCCATTCACCCATGGGTGAATGAGTCTCAAATCAACATTTGAAAAGCACTTTTGGTGACTAGTACACATGTGTTTTCCCTTCTTATATCTACATTTTATTTTCTAGTTATGCAAATATTGAGTTTAATATTGTTTTTGATTATAGGTAAAAAATGGGTTTTGAAGGTGCCCGAGACCCTTTACAAAAGAAATTAGTTGAAACTAAAGAAAACTACAATAAGTATATATCATCCCATAATCAATTAACCAACAACAAAACATCAACCAAAAAGGAGGACCCCAACCTACAACATTACATGTTTTTTAGAATATCAACCACCTCTAGTCGCTTGTTGCAGCCTTCAAAGCAACATCCAAAAAATATCAGGTAGTTCTTTACCAAAATCCCTAACATAAGCCTAATTCCTGTTTCTAGTTCTAGCACTAGGCCCATCTATATTCATCTCAGTACTTAAAACATTATTCTTATCCCCACCCTTATCAATAGAAACCTCCTCGTCCATCAATTTTCCACCAGCAAAAATCTCTTCAACATGATTAGTTTCCTTATGATTCTTGGCACTAACAAAAGGAGAAGTAACACCAATAGATTCAAAGTTAATAACAGACTTAGTCACCTCCCCACCATTGACCACACTAGCACATATGTACTCCAATTGATCCTCGAGGGTGAGAACTTACCTTCCAGATTTTGTTTCATCATAAGAGTTTCCTATACCACAATATTCAAGGAATTAAACAATTCATGAATATGGTTTTGAACAAAGGAATCTTCAGCCTTATTCATCACACCCCTTACTTTGACATTTGTCATATTAAGTTGATGAAAAAACCATTTGAACAATTTGAACAAAACAATGAACCCTGTCTAGCAGTTCCCAACACATCAAACATATCTTCTCTATCAAAACAAGAAAACTCCTTCCCTGTAGTATCTTCCTCCTCAAAGGAGCTAACGTTATCCTAACTGGAAAAGACTTCCTTACCTTTCCTAGCAGTAACTGACATTTTTTATTTTTCACATGGCATGTGCAATCTCTTTAGCTGCAACCTTTATTTTCTTCATTCGCTCCAAGTTCGTAGCTTGGGTCACCATAGTATCTTGACCCCTAGTAGCCCTAGTCTCACCTTTCTACTACAAATTTTTATTCACACTTGAGGAATCATCA
>VDFB02296902.1:0-99538 GCA_007258455.2 Sequoia sempervirens | reverse complement strand
TTTGTTTGAAGGTTGCATCAAACCCCTATGGTTGAAAGATAGTGATTCTTATTCAAGATGATTTTATACCTTTTACATGTTATTAAGCTTGAATGAACATTAACTGACATTTTTTTTTATCAATATGATTATATTACTTTCGAATGAACAATGTAACATGACATATGTTTCATTAAGTTGTGTCCATTTTTCATTAATTTTAACTTTTTTTGAAATAAAAATCAGCTGCCCACTTCATTACATGAGTTCAAAAAACAAAATAATGTCAAATGTAAATTCATTCAACAAAGCTTGAAATCATGGGTATTCTTAAATTGAGTGTTTTATAAAAATGTATTGGTAGACATGTATGAAAAATGTGGTACAATAGAAAAGGCAATGAGTTGTTTGTAAAAACTCCTCAAAGAAATATGGTCTCATGGAATGTAATGTATGTGAACCTTAATATGAATGAACTCTAACATAGATGGATTACCAATTGTAATTCATAAGTTCTATTAAAATGCAATTTCGTTAATCTATAACATACATTATCAATCATAACTTTAAACCATTCTAAGATAATTATACATTCCCTTTTGAAAATTTAAAATAGAAAGACATGCACAAGAGGAAAAAATTAGATCGAATATCAATTCTTATATATCAAACTGTAGAATAATTATGATTGTGCATAAACAAATTTGGCATATGCCTACTCAGAACAAGTTTTACAAGTTTTATAAAATGTGGCATATATGACATCTCAAGATCTATCAAACCGTAAGTACATATCAATCTATATCATATCCTAATCCTGTGTTCGACCATCAAAATCAAGCCTCCTCGAAGAAGTTATTTGCTTTGAAGTTTCTTGCACAATAATAATTCAAACCACAAATTAGATTAATTATGTGAATGGTTGACAAGATAGGCTAGTAAATAGAAACTTATATACCATCATTTATAAATTACGAATTTAACATCAAAATCAGTATACGTGTACTATATTATATCAATAATGTGATTCTTGTTTACCTCAAGTCTTGCTCTCTTTTCTGCAAGATGGTCTGCATATGATTGTCCCTTAGGATGATCAGGAGTCCTCGTATAAAGTAATGGTCTCACACTCGTCACAGTGTTGAGTTGAGCAGAGGACTATAGCAGATAAAATAAAAATGATACAAATTAACATATAATTGTTGACAAATAATCATATCTACTAAACGCATATCTACTCATATCTAAACGTAAATTTTTGCAATATAAAATAAACACATACCTACTGTGATGCTACAACACTAGATGGGCTCATAGTGGACGAATCAACTAAGATGGTTTCCTATATAAAAAATGACAACAATGTAACACAATTAAAATGCACATGCACATATAATCATAATGTCAAGAATAAAATATATATATACCTATTGTTCAACTTCATCCAATGGGTCAAACCCAGTCAACAAGGTTGTATAAGAACCGGGTTGCTACATAAAAGACAAGATTACATTAGACTATCAATATATGTAGTACATGTATTTAAACATAATAGATTTCAAAAATTAACATATAAAATAACAATTTAAATAATATTGTATACTGATTATCTAGGGTAAATGAAATGGCAGTATGCGTAGCCTCTTGCACTTGCGACAATTGCTCCTCTATCAACAACTATTAAAGATTCCAGCACATAAACATATATTAGTACAAATATCTCTCATAAAATATCAATGAATTTACATAAAACACGCTATGAAATTACTTTAAGTCTTACCGGTCCTCCCAAATTGTCCCTGGCAGTCGATGTCTCTCCTGCAAATAGTCCACTTCGTGCTCTATCAACTCCTACATCCAACATATCATGAACCTCATAGTCGAATGTGTCTACGGAAGCCTCAGTGGACCGTCGAAGAGGACCCAAACATAAATTGTTGCACATCATGCAATGATGAGGCACACAAATATGTCTTGAAGAGGACGGTGTACCAGTGGGAGCTGATGCAGTAGGTGCACCACCATCATGTTGGGATGTATCAAGTGCAACACCATTGTGATGGGATGCACCATCAAATGGTTGTGTAAAATGATAAATTTGTGTGACCAAATGATCACTCGATGAATGTAAGGCATAAATGCTCAGAGTCCCTACATCTACAGTAATCTCAGGGTAAGGTAGTGGATTCAGGGCCCAACAATAGGGGGAGCAGGATGAACTGGGGTGACTCGGCGTGCTCTAGGTCTATCTTGTGGCATCTCTCTACCAACACCCTGGAAATCTCGCGTGTCAAAGTAATTGACATGTTTCCCTAGCACAAACTCAGCATATAATTTTTGGAGAAAATACTAAGGGACATCAAGGTTGTTGTTGGGTGGTTTATCAAAAACCATCCACCAACGTCTCCAGAAATTATCTAATATGCCTCTATGGGTGCACCATTTAATTAAAAAATTTGGTTTCCACACATTAACAAGTTGTCCTGTTTCTGTGATCGATGAATAATTGCGCTTTCTCAATATCAAGTGCCTTCACCTCATCATATGATAACCCATCAGCATAAATATATTAAAAAATTATTATAATATATAAAATAAAAAAATGGTCGGGCTCAGACCCGACGAAATTAAAAAATTTGATTTAAACTTAACACATATCTGTTTTGGTTTGGTATTACCAAACCAAAACGGATATTGTACCCAAGCCTGCAAAAAGTCAAAGGGGAAATTTTCACATTTTTGGACATGTTAAAAATGCCTTTTTTTCACATCACCACTTTTTGGACCCCCGTGATCTTGCACAGACCCATTTATCATTGTAGCATTTCCTTGAACAAGTATAGGTCTCCATTGTAATCATAATCTAAAATTATAGGAGATAAATGAAATAGTTTAATTATGTTGCCAACTTATTATTGATGAAGCTATGAATACAACCTAAGTCAACCAATATTGTTACCTTTTATCGTTTAAGGAAACCCCTTACCTTTAACATTTGTGGGGTGTCAATACACGATAGTGTGTGACAAGAGATATTTAGTTGGAAATCTTTTGAATATTTAACAACCACTACTACCTCTTCTTCATAATTTGTGTCTTCGATGTAGAAAAACTTCTTCAAAACTATTAACACTCCATTTTCATCTCTATTACGCTCGTCACCATTTTTCACAACTCCTTTCCTCTCAACAAGATGTTGTTCACAATACAACCTCTTATCCCACCTATTTCTTACGCTTCATTGTTACTTAACTACAATACATGAGGCATTCACATATTTTTCCAACTATGCAAGGCTTATGCATCTATGAAAATATTATATGCCCTTATTAGATATGCAACCACACGCATGAGTAATTTTCCTACTCTTCATTTATCATATGATACCTCAGAAGAATATACATATCATGGCCATATTTTCAAAAGAAATCAAGTGTATCTTTTTCATTCTAATATCCCTTTTTTTCAATATAAATATATAAACAATAGGGGTGTAGAGTATGAAAAGTGAACCGCTACGAAGGATAATCAAATCCTTCAAGGATCCAAGTTTCAACCCTCCACTTAGGTGAGCCTTCAAGTAAATGTGACCTTCAATTTTACCTATAAATTAATAAAAAGTGTGATTTAATAGAGCATACAAATTCTCTTGACTTTTTAGACCTCAGAAACCAAAAGTACAGAGCACAGAGGTCTCTAGACAACTCAACAAGCTCTTTGTCTAGGACTAGCATGCAGCTATCATCATTAGTGTCCCATATGTACATAAAATAGAAATTGTCACCTAGAAACACAAAATATTTTGTATAGTATTCTAGACGTGAAAGTGTGTGCAATGAAAATACACAATGAATATGAAATGACATAAATAAAGATGCTAATTGAAGCTTAAATGAAATAACAAGGTAGAGTTTAGTGTATCACCAAAGATGTTCGATGAAATCAAAGCTTTTCCCAAGCAACTTCTCCACCTATACCTACACACATAAGACCAAAGAGAAGGGTTGGGTGGTTGTATAGGATTTTGCCTCAATCGAACCCCTATATTGGTGTTCCCATCTCCATGGACAACCTTAGACAAGATGATGGAGATGAACATAAAGCAATGAAATTGACAATATGTTAATGAGATAAAGATAATATGCTCAATGTAAAATCTTGAAGAGTTACCACTCTGAAGCATAGAAGCAAAGTAGCTTGTTGGTGTAGTGAAGAAGTAGTAGGGGTCTTCGAGATAACAATGACCTCTTTGAATGAGAGTGACAGAGCTTTGCAAGATGTCATTGCGTTTGCATCAATGGTATAAAAATGGAATTTACTCTGAAAGCTATGAAAGAGTTATTTGAAATATATGCATAAAGAAGAGATATGTAGAATGTTGTGAATGAGTGAAAAAAAATAGAGGAAGTATTGTGAATGCTCAAGAAATGTTATAGAATTTGTTAGGATTGTGTGTGTAGTTCCAAAAGATCATGATTGAATCCTCAAGAAAGGTCTTTTTGGTCCAAATAGCCTACTCGAACAATTCCCAACGAGAGTGTAGGTTGGCAAAGGAATTACACTATCAAAACACAATAAGTGTAATGTCCCAACAACCAACTCAATCATGGATTTTCACGAGACATAAGCATGATGCGTGAACATCTCCATGGCACGCACCTGTTTGAGAAAAAATCACACTTAACCACCAGGGAGTTGGACATGTTAGGTGGTGAGAGATGGTTTTGGGTTAAAAAAGAGCATAATTATCTTAATTGCAACTAAAGGGGAAGGCATATGCAATGTGAAATTGCATAGGATGCAATTGATGACATTACAGGGGGGATAAATTTCTCCACTTAGTCACTTCACAAATGAGCCTCATACAACAATGCTTTCATCCTTTAAACACCATATGAAGGAAAAATAAAATACATAAAATAATTGCAAGCCTCATACAATTCTCCTTCTCACTCAATTCTTTGCAGATCTACACTAGACATTGTTGAACACCTGAAATACTGAGAGGGGGGGTGAATAAGTATTCATTTAAACCAATTAAACATAAGCCATCCAATTATCAGAATAGAAATAACTGCAATGATGTAAGAAAGCATGAAGAAAACCAAAGAATCTCATGACACATGAACACCAATATTTTTACATGGAAAACCAAAACAAAAGGGAAAAACCATGGTGAGGATTATCTCACAATAATATTATATCCAGATATAAGATTTTATAGAAAGGCTCACTGCCAAGTTAGGACACACTATCCAGAAAAAGGCTCATAGCCCACATAGACAGAACAAAGAAGGGTTGGCAACATTTCCTATTTGAAATGGTGTAATAGCATCTATCACATGCTAGGTTATAGTTCCAATGAGGTAAAAAATGATCTTCACACTAATCTGAATCAATACTCTACTTTGTTCACAATCTGCTCAATACTGCATCACACATGTAGGTGAACCACCATACATGTCATACATCTCTTCAACATTCACATACAATATGTCCTACTATCTCCACATCATACATGACATTCTTTTTCTTCAAAAAAATTTGGTGTTAATCTCATATATATATCCACATCAAGTGTAACTTCAATTAGGTCAGCCTAATTAGAACACACAAAATTAAGCATGTCATCCTCAAAGCATTTTATCCACACTTAGTGCCTAAATTCAAAATTCAATTGACATCAAGATAGGTCGGCATGGACCTAATATAAATCCCACATAAGATAAATTTACTTACTTATCCTCCACAAAACATCAAACGTGTTAGGTCGGCCCAAAAATAGACCTAAACACAAAATCTTCAAGTGTACATGTAATTCAGCAAATGTGTGACCTTAAAGCTCAATATTCCTTTGAATTCCCATTTAGCCAACATTTATTAGCTTATCTTCATCATCACAAAACAAAATAATTATTCGCGAAGAAATGCAGAATCTCCCATGCTGATACACTGTACAAGAGGTAACTGTGATATACAAGGTTGCACATTGTCATTCACATCTTTTGGGAAACTTCACAGAATGTTACAAAATCTTGAATATAGTTGCATCTGATGAACTCAAAACTGTAGTTAGAATCATAAAATGTTATACCAACTTGC
Organism: Sequoia sempervirens; assembly: GCA_007258455.2. Taxonomy (NCBI): domain Eukaryota; kingdom Viridiplantae; phylum Streptophyta; class Pinopsida; order Cupressales; family Cupressaceae; genus Sequoia; species Sequoia sempervirens. The sequence continues at coordinate 93,457 of VDFB02296902.1, read as the reverse complement.
GGTGAAGTGTGGACCCAAAAACTAACGCATTAAACCACAAAATTATTAGAGGAAATACATAGCCAATTTCCTGATAAGCCATACTTTTTCAGACCAACTTGCACTATACATATGTCACCAAAAGTACTTCCACACTAAGCTAGGATGATCATAACAATGTTGACATCAATGACAACACTAGATCAAGCAATATATATACACTTCATGCTCATGTTTCCAAATTGCATCATTAATGACAGACTTCCAACTTCCAACAATCCCCCCCTTTGTCATTGATGGCAACATGCAAATCAAAAACATTTTTGAAAGCATGTTTCAAAAACTTGTCTCCCCCTTACACAAATCTCTCCCAAAAGGATTTCTCCAATAACTTTCCAAATTTCTCTCCAAATGTTTTGACCAAAACATTTTTTAGTTATCTCTCCCCCTTTTACATCAATGGCAAAGGGTGTGCAAAGACTAAGTATACTTCCCCTTAGATATATGTGTTTCCTCCCCCTCAAAAAATTAATCAAAAAGGAACTTTTATGGAATAAGGGATTCTGAAAACTTAGAAAAATGTATAGAAGTAAGAATTTTCAACCTTAAGATGTTGACCCTTTGAGCTACTGCAAAATGTCTTGCCAAGTAGATCTACCTTCCTCCCAAATCATTTTTGCTTCTATTGGTGTCTTGCACTATAATTCAAGCTCCATTACATTTTCTTCTCCTTCTTCCACAGTATCGGGGTTGAGATTTATCTTTGAGAATTTATCAGTACTAGCAAGGGCACTTGAGATAGGAGTATGCTTTATCTTTACTAAATCCCTTAACTTCACATGTTGTCTAATCATTTCTTCTCTCTGATTTTGCAAGGCGAAGAAGTTGTCATGTAGTTGCATAATGCCATTCCAGGTTTGATTGTCTTTGTCTTTCATTGGATCATAAGTATATGTTGCACAACTTATTTGTGTTTCAATTAAGCTCATGGCATCCTTTATGCTTCGTGTGTTATTCAGCCATTTCAAGCAATATGAAAGTAGATTATGTGTTTCTTCCTCATAGGTTTGAGCATTCTTCAAACATTTTTTAACTATGTGATGTGTGCTTGCACACTTCCTTGTGATATCCACTAGTTTCTTCTCTGCAGGCCTTTCCTCTAATTCACTTTTAGCTTGTCCTTTTAATTTGAAGACATATACCTTGAAAGAATCAACGAAGACTTTGAAATTTTTCATAGTAGATAAAGATGCATCAATGCTTGTTCTGGGGGTTATCTTTTGTAAGACCTTTATAACTTCATCCATATCTTATGCATTGGTAGTTCTGACTCTAGTTTCATGCTCATGTTGAGCATCATCTATGTGAATTCTTTCTTCTTCAACATTAGTATCCTTTTGCTCTGTAACTTCTTGCTTGAATTTCTCTACAATCAAAGGGCTATTTGTGCTTTTTCTCTTCTTATGTGTCCTCTTAGAGCTGTCGGAGGCTTCAACACTAGTCCTATCCTCTAACCTTGATTTGTTGAGGTCTTTAGGGCTTCTTAGAAGAACTTATACATAGTGAACAACTTCTATGTCAATCACTTCATTGTCCATTTTCGAGATCCAAATAGTTTTGGGTTCAATTACTTCTATAAAGCAAAAGTCAATGGAGACAAGAAAGTTAATGTCTCTTAAGTATCTTTCCACCACAATCTTAGGAATTCTCATTCTTTCATTCATCCTCCTTTGAAACATTCCAAAGAATGTTGCAAGGGAATCATCTTGAGCATCCAAACCTCTAAGGTTTTTCATATAGTTTGTTATCTAATGTGCAACAGGTGAACCGCATTTTTCCAATTTACTTTCCCAACCACTGATACTTCCTTCATGAAGTAGAAAAGTAGACAAATAACCAATGTTCCATACCTGAATGTATGCTTCTTATTCTTCCTAATCTCCTTCAATTTTTTCAACAATTGTTGTCAAAGTAATTCACAAAGGTCATAGTCACCATCACTTTCAATCATATCTTGTGCCACATGGATGGCGACAACAGAGATTGCATTGTCTCTATTTGGGCAATAAATCTTGTGACCTATAAGAATTATTGCATACTAGACTATCGGGTTTCTAATCGAGTCCAATGTGAGTTCTTTTTTAACAAGGGTGGCACTTGTCCTCTCCATTACATCATTGACTTTGATAGATTTCTGATTTGGAACTGATCTTGACGACCACAAACCAACTATATCTCTGATTGCTTCCTCGGTTATCGTGTGTGGGCCACCAATCCATATGGATTCTTCTTAGCACCATTCTACTGTACTTCTCTTTGTCTTCAAACGATGGTAACTTCTACCACACATCCAACCTCTTCTCACTTAGGGCTTTGTATTATGGTTTTAAAGTTTCATCATTCTCTTCCAATTCTTATATCCATAAAATAAATAATTTTCCAGAGGAAACTTCTATTTTCTTATCAATATACGCTTTAATGTCCTCAATCGGTAAAACTCTAGAGGGAGTGCTAGAGAATGCACCTAAGGGATCTTCTAACAATTTTTTTCTAAAATGTCTTTTAACCTTGGGTTGTGGTCTCTCTTAATCAACTCGACGAACTTAGGGTTTTGATGTTCAGCCACCAGGAGACACGTTGAACCCTTCAATTTCCTCTTTAGCTCTTCTCTTCCCCTTTGAATGTACTGTATAGTGAAATGAATTTTTCTTCCCAAGCATGCTTTTAACTCTTTGATTTGACCCATTTCAGCAATAAATGCTTCAAACAAAAAGAAGGTAAACTTTGAAACCTTGTACGCACAATCAACTTTTAGAAGCTCCACAAATTGTTGCATTAGAATATTTTGTTCTGTAGTTTTCACCAAAAGATTCATACCATTCATCTCCATCTTACATCTTCGTTTCAAGCCATGACACATCATATCAATAATGGGTTATATGATTTTCAGTAAAGCTCCCCCTAAGCCATAGCTTTGGGCTTAGTTATTGGAGGAAACACCTGCACCGGAGATTGGTACAAATTCTCCCTTATCCTCAATCTCTTCTTTCTTTCTCCATATCTTTTCCATTTCCTTCTTCACTTCATTCAGATCAATTTTCTTGACTGGTTCATCTTTCTTCATCGGATCATTCTTCCTTGTGTTCTTATTTTTGGAAAATTTAGCAATATGTCCAAGCTTTCTGTAGTTATTGCATATGATATTTCTTTGATCATTATTCCTTCCATTTTTTTTTAATCTACATTGATTAGCTTCATGTCCAAATCCATAGCATGTATAACCGTAACCACTAAAAGATTGAATCATTCTACCATTGTATATATTCATCATCTAACTTTACATTTGTTTGCTCTATGTCCAAATTTCTTGCATATAAAGCATTGTCCAGTAAAAGATGAAACATTCTAATTCATTATGCTTCTACATTCCATAGCTCTACGTCCAAATTTATTGCAAAAATAAGAGAAACCATTGAAAGATTGGTACCTTTGAGCATTTGGTTGTCTGATGGGTCTTCTAGCATTGCTTCTTTGATTTTGAAACTTTCCATAGTTCTTCTTTCCTTCAATTTTCTCTGGTTCACTGATCTTCTTTGCATTAGATGTATGATCTACTTTAGAGCTTTCTCCTTTTTCAAGTTCCAAATCTCCTTTATCTTTATATACTTTATGTCCAGAAATCAACCCATCAAGCATTGTAGAACTTGTCTTAAATTTTTCTTCATGAATTCTTACTTTTTCCAGATTTGATCTCATATTTGTGACTTCTTGTTCAAGTCTAGTGCACTCATCAGTCTTTCTTTTTACCGTTGTATTCAGGCATTCCTCAATTCTTTTCTTTTCTTCCACTTGTACTCTTAATCTGATGATGTCTTCATTCACTTGCCTCAATTATTTATTAACTTCCTTATGCCTTTCTCTGAATTTTTTGATCTACTCTCTCAGTTTTCTAATGCACTCATTTGCTTCTTTTAGATTTTCCTTCAGATCTTCGTTCTCATTTTCAATTCTATTAAGATCTTCAAGAGCAACTTTGAGTTCTCCATCTTTGTCTAACATGCAATCTTCTTCTATGTATTCAATAGAAGGAATCTCTTCCAGAGGAATATAATACTTTCTATCAATCATGTGGTCAAGCTCCTTCCAGGGATCCAAGCTCTTATACCAATTGTTGAACACCCAAAATACTGTAGGGGGTGAATCAATATTCCTTTAAACCAATTAAACATAATCCATCTAATTATTAGAATAGAAATAACTCCAATGATGTAAGAAAGCATGAAGACAACCACATAATCACATGACACATGAACACCAATAGTTTTATGTGGAAAACCCCAAAAAAAGGGAAAAATCACAATAAGGGTTAGCTCACAATATATTATTGTGAACACCAAACCTGCACAAACTAACATAGGATCAACAAACAATTGTCAAACATGTTAGAAAGCTTAATCTAGTGTTCCCTATGAGATTCTTGGAAGAACAAAGATGAAAACATGAAGCTAAAACATAGAATAAAACAAGAAGAAAGCATGTAATCAACTAAGTTACCAAACCTCAATCACATAGGGGGATTGGTGCTCTTTTGATGTGGAAAGAAGCCCTTTTCCAATCCCAATTGATAATCTCGATGTTGAAGATGATTCCAAGTGTGAAAATGATGCTAAGTAATGGAAATGAACTCAAAATGAGATTGCTATGAACTCAAATGCCTATAGTGATAATGCTCAAAGTTGTGGATCTATATTATGAAAAGGATGCATCTATTTATAGAAGCCAAGGGTTGAAGAATGAGAGGATTTGATGAATGTGGGATAAAATGATAGCCAATGAGAATGTGTCAAGTGTCACAATTCTATTGAAGAAAGATGGAGCACATTTTGGAAAATGTGTGAGTGGAGGAGGATGGAAGAGAAATAAATGAGAATGGTTGAGGATTTGAAAGGTTGTAAGAGGAATTGAATGAAATTGGTTGAGATTTGAGAGGATGTAAGAGAAGTTATTGCATTTGTAAGAGGATGTGATAGATTTTTGAGAACCTTTGGAGGGAAATTGAATAAGAGGTGGTTGAGAGGAATATTCTTTAGAATATGCCTTGGTGAGGGAAAATAGAGGAATTAAATAATTAATAGAAATTATTTTCATGTGCAACCTAGTTAGTTGACCATGGGTTGATTTAACTCTTGAGGAGTTAAAAGCTGGAGGAATTATTAATGATGATTAGAAAGGTGATTTAGGATTAATTAATCTAGAATTAATTAATTGGAGAGGATTAGGAGATTGTGACATTTGATTTGATTGATTTTTAATCAAATGAGAGGATTTAATTAAATATGAGGAATATTAGTTAGAAGAAGGGTGAATTAATCCAATAAATTTAATTATTTGATTAATAGTTGAATTTGTTGAATTTAACTAAATAATATTGATTATTTAATTAAATGATGAATTTGAAGTGATTTAAGAAGAAACGGTGTTAATTTATCATAATCAAATGCATAGTATTAATCAAGACTTTTTTGATATCTACAATTATATCTGGATATAAGATATTACAGAAAGGCTCACTACCAGGTTAGGACACACTATCCAAAAAAATGCTCAAAGCCCACAGAGAAATAACAAAGAAGGATTGTTAACATTGCCCATTTGAACTGATGTAATAGCATCTATCACATGTAGTTTATAGGTACAAAATGATCTTTACACTAATCTGAATCAATACTCTACTCTGTTCACAATTTTCTCAATACTGCATCACACACATGTAGGTGAACCACCATACATGTCATATATCTCTTCAACATTTACATACAATTTGCTCTGCTATCTCCACATAATACACGGTCCATCCTTTTTCTTCTTCAAAAAATTTGGGTGTTAATCTCATATATATATCCACATCAGGTGTAACTTCAATTAGGTAGGCCTAATTAGAAGTAACACACAAAATTAAGCATGTCGTCCTCAAAGAATTTTATCCACTTAGCGCCTAAATTCAAAATTCAATTTACATCAACATAGGTCGGCATGGACCTAATATAAATCCCACATAAGATAAAGTTACTTTCTTGTCCTCCACAAAACATCAAACATATTAGGTCAGTCTAAAAATAGACCTAAACACAAAATCTTCAAGTGTACATGCAATTCGCCAAACGTGCGAACTTAAAGCTCGATATTCCTTTGAATTCCCATTCAACCGACATTTATTATCTTATCTTCATCATCGCAAAACAAAATAATTATCTGCGAAGAAATGCAAAATCTCCTATGCTGATACACTATACAAAAGGTAACTGCGATATACAAGGCTACACACTGTCATTCACATCTTTCAAGAAACTTCATAGAATGTCACAAAATTTTGAATATAGCTACATATGATGAACTCAAAACTGTAGTTAGAATCATAGAAGGCTATACCAACTTGTGATGAAGTGTGGACCCAAAAACTGATGCACTGAACCACAAAATTGTTAGAGGAAATACATAGCCAATTTCTTGATAAGCCATACTTTCTGGACCAACTTGCACTGTACATATGTCACCAAAAATACTTCCACACTATGCTAGGATGATCATAACAATGTTGACATCAATGACAACACCGGATCAAGCAATATATATACACTTCATGCTCATGTTGCCAAACTGCATCATCAATGACAGACTTTCAACTTCCAACAAACATTTGCACATTGAGAAGCAATTCTTCAACCATTTAATAGCAGAGTCACTTCTTCTCAAAGAGGACTAAATTTTCGAACACACCATCACTTCTTCAAAGTTGAAATAATCCTCTAAGTTCAAATTTCTAGAAGAGTCTTCACACTTAAATGAAACTATTAATCATAATTGAAGATTTTTATTTCCAACTTACACACTAACAACAATCTTCACTTAAATACCAAGGCCTTTAATATAAGAAACAAATTACCTTCATGACAACAAAACCAATCTATTGGGGTTTTTCCTTGCTACCCTTGGCTCTAAGGGATGACACAACACCTAGACTTGAGGATCAAATTGATTCAAGTAAAATGGCAACCCCATGATTGAACCAAGGGCAAAATAAATCTAATGAGACAAGAGTGGGCCTTATCTTCTACGCTTTGAGCTCCAGAAAACTTGGGAGGGTAATCCTAATGAGGATCTTAAAGAGTGATAAAGATGTTTGATAGACAATGCTTCAAAAATAAAACCAAATCCAAGTGGCATAGTGCATCAGTCTAATTCACTATCACTAACTCATATTGTGTTGCTTTCATACAAATTTTTAATCACACGCCCTAGAAACGTGGATAATTGGCATAGTCATGTAAATGCATAATCAAAGGATTTCATATTTAGTAGGTGCATGTGTAATGCTTCATACCTTTACCAACATTTTGAACAAATGAATTATATGAGCTGACTTATCTTCATACCAAATAGGAAAAGGGGTGATGAATGGACAAGACTTTAGGCCTCTCCTTTGTATCCTTAAATTTCGTAAAGACTAACACGGTCAAATAACATAACTTTCTAAATATGTATCATTTGTAAATTTGAGGTGTTGAATCAAAAGAAACCATCAAGGACCATTGCTTTATCCTACAAGAGTAGAGTTAGCTCAAAACCAATCACAAAAATGGAAAAGCAATTCATAATTTAGATGAGCGTAATTTACACGCATCTACCTCGCAAATTTTAGACTCTCAAATATCATTATGTTCTAAACAATGTAACCCTTTCTTAGTAGTCCACTTCTAGCTTGTAAACTCCACATACCAAGTTAGAAATACTTCTTATCACAAATAACTTATAATGGAAACATTTATTGAATTCCTTCAATACAAACTAACTAGTCCCTAATACACTTGTGCAAAAAATATGCACTTAGAAATTTGTCAAATTCCCTAAAGCATACAAGAAGAAATGGAGACATAGCAAAACAAGAGTAAGTCTTATATTGATTTACTAAATATACATTACAATGCCAACTATAGAAAACTAGACTGAAAGTTAGAAAATATTCACAATAAGTGGAGCTTTATGTTGATCCGTGAACCACAAGTTCTAGAATGATTATAAGCATAGATCTAGGATTGACTTGAAAACTTCTAGTAGCTGAAAACCAATCTTCTCAACCCTTCAATAAGTCCTATAAATTGTAATATATTAGAATGGGAAGAACTTAGATTAATTATAAATGTGACATATGACATAAGAAATAAGCTAAGCCCTTAATCTGCAATTGCAAATAGACATAAAGAAATATGCCACAACACCTTTAAACTTCCTCTATTTAACTCCCTTCTAGACAAGTGAAAATAGTAACTCAAACATTTACTTGTATTTCAAATATAATTTTGAATGTAACTTTCACTCTATAGATAAATATCACTTTACTAGAGGTCTTCCATTTATGATCTCACTCTCAGTCAAAAATGTATACCCCTCTTAAAAAAAAATTAAAAAATCACTTTACTCACGATGAAAACCCAATTAATATCATGCACTCTACCTATCAGAACTCCTCATTTCTCCCTGCAACTAATCAGACATTTTGTTAAACAGATTGTAGCCAACCACCTTATCTTCATTTTTTGTTTGGACATGCTTGCCTAGGAGAATACAATTTTCAATTCTATGCCTCCCTCCCTGCACTAACCACTTAGAATGACACTACACAGAATAATACTTATTTTATCCAATACCCTCCGTCTGAAATATGAATATTTGTAGCTCCTTTGTCTTTGAAAAAACTACATGACATTGTCCTTATTTGAGTGATCAGAATTTTGAGTGATGGTGTTGCCATCTTCATATTTTCTAGTTAATATCTCTCTTCTTTTAATAGTTTTAACTTCACCTGTTTTACAGGTCAACAATACTCACGCCTCCTCCCCATTTGAAGGGCTTTAATATTACTATGCAAAAGTTCTTTTGAAATGATAACCAATCTGCGGTCAGTTAAATAGAAATTCAGTTACAATCACAAATTTCACTTAACGGTCATGAAACTGGAACTGGACTCCTCATGAAAAATCTAAACCTGTTTAATTGTTGGAATTGAGATATTGCACCTCTTTACCCATGTTCTATAGATGCGCTCCCCATTACCTAAAACATCAATTATGGGCTCTAATCTTGTCCAAATGACTTGAAATGAGGATTGTGCAATTGTAGAACTCAAAAATCAAACCTATAATTTGAAATTTTAATGCATCAAATCTAGGGGAGACGACCCAGTAATTGAGCATGTTTCAATAGTTGTGATAGTAGTTGTTATATAATGCCTAATAGTTGGACATGATTACCCTACCTTAAACAAAATGTATTCCTTTGATCTAAAAAGTAACCAATCATGTGATGCCACATCAGCACTCAACTACCCATGATGTGAATGCACAAGTATTGGTCTCACTTTTTTTGGGGGCCTTTTTGGACACCTTGACAAAAAGCATGTTGATGTGGCATCATATTTGATGAAGTGGCCCTGAAACCTTAGTTATAAGTAGGAGACTTGCCAAATAAGCTGCTGTAAGAAATTAGGAGTGATTTGAAATTTCCACGTAGGATAATTAGAAACGCGAAGTTAGGGTGCACAACTACTGAGTCCTCTCCCCTAATAGAGTATATCATGGCCAAGTAAGCAAATGGGAAAAGAGCAAACTGGATCACCAAGATGTGGGTATATGACATTGAAATTAAACCCACCATATTAACCAAAAGTAGGGCAATCTGTTAAGAATAAAGTAAGCATTTATCAAACAAGGGTAGTGATATAGAGGCTACTGTACCAAACTAGAAGGATAAGATTTGTGCAAACAGATGTCTATCAAACCAATCTTAATTCAATGAAATGAATGTTATTCAAACCATAGATTTCTTTGTTCATATCAATTGATGGACTTCTCTTCAAAATAAACTATGACAACATTCTCTTGAGATGCATTGAAGCTGAAAAGATATAATCTCTGTTGTAAAAACTCCACCAAAGATTCTCAAGACGCTGTTATTTTTCTCAGACAATTACAATAAAGATCAAAAGGGTGGAATATTATAATCTTAGTATCAAAATATTGTATTTTGAGAGCCAACCATTTGTCCAATGGAATGCGGATTTCAGTGACATGATGAACCCACCATCAAATGTAATAAATAAGTAGATTCTGATAACTACAAACTATTAGTACATAAGTAGCTTCTCCCTACAAACTATTTTACAGGATGGGACCATTAAAAAATGCAATCGTCAATTTTCTGAAAGAGGAAATTACCAGATTATTAAACTCCAAACACTCAAAATTTCAGATCATTCAAATTTCCGAATTGTTTCAGTTTTTGGTGTTATGGGCCTCCTCTGAATAGAGGAAGCCTCCAAAAATAGGCGTATGCTGCTTTATGTGGCCAAGACACGGTATTCTTTAGTAAAAGGCGAAAGAATAGTTCGCTATGTCTTGACCACGCGGCTCCGTGAATGTTTCAGAGCACAAGCTAGATTATATATACCATCTCCATTCACGATACTTTACTGAAGAAAACGAATGTGGGACTAAAACTCAAATACAAATGGTATTTCTCAAAGCTGCGAGATTAACAAGTGGAATGCTCGTCAGAAATGTCTCTGAGTTTTTTCGTCATCGCAAAATGCCTCTCTCTATTTATTCATTACTTAAATTTATCGAAAGAAATTGAGTTTTTAATCCATGCGGGGATAGCTCAGGTGGGAGAGCGTCAGAAGGTCGCGTGTTCGATCCACGCTCACCACAGTCGAGCCGGCGTCGAAGAGTTTTGCTTAAAAATAAAATCAATAAACGTATGTTTTGTTTATGTTTTTTCTCTTGACTGAGTAGCGTTACAACATTAAAATTTATAAGTTGCAGATTATAGTAATAGTGTGTTGTTAATGCACCTTTGATGGAGAAATATAGTTACCTTTTTCATGGGTTAGTTGGAGTGATAGGAAATTTAAAATATAATAATTTATTTTTGGTCGATAGACTATATATAGTGTGAGATTTGAGTATAAAACAAGTCTCACGTCTGCAAATCACTATTAAGTCATTGGAAAACAGGTTTTTAAAATATAATAATTAATTATTAGTTGATAGGCTACATATAGTGCGAGATTTGAGTCTGAAACAAGTCTCACATCTGCAAATCACTATTGAGTCATTGGAAAACAAGTTTCAACTGCCATTTAATGGTAAATAAGTTGTCGTTTAATGATAAAAGCCTCCAAAATATCAGGTAAAAGCCTTCAAAATCTCACTTATCACATAAAAGCCAGATAAATATTGATTTGACAACTAGATGAGAACATTTTATTTCCATTTGCAGTGTTTCTTTGTCAATTTGATGGCAACTTTCTTTTTTCATTTGCATTGCTTTATATTTCAAATTTGTATGCAAATATTTCATAATCAGATAATACTTAATTTCTTTAAGGAAAAAATCTAGATTTGTCTAAGTTTATTTTATTCTATCTTTTAGCACTTATTATTAATTGTTTAATCCAGCCACATGCAACTAGAATTTGCAATGCACCCGTGCACAAACACATACTATGTAACATATTAACATACATATAGTTTTCTATCGACGTAATCCTTGAACCTTCTTTAGGTGCAAGCGCTAGTTTTATTTATATGAGAATTTTGTTGATTTGATAATGAAGGCAATAATATTCGAGATCACCACTTAATTATATCTTAGTTCAATTTGATTTATAGATATGTGTCTAGAGTCTTAACAAGTAATAGAATTCAATGATGAAGTATTTACAAAGTTTTTGGTATGCTTAGATGGGACCACATTTCATTTATACAAATTTCCTTATGTCGGTAGAAATGTGTGTGATGTTTGGCAAAGATGGTTTAATGGCTTTAGGAATATTGGAGATCTTTGTAGAGTGTTCAGGTATATCACAAACCATAAAACATGGTCAAAACCTACCACAAACCGCATAAAAATGTACTTAGTTTTATAGTAGAGTTCTATTTGGAGAACCACTAATGTCAATGTCTTTCTTGAATGCATCAATTTACTAAAAATGTAACAAACATGCAATGTGACTCACATTACACTATCAACCACATGCAAGATTTTTAAAAGCCTTCATTTTTTCTCATGAAACTTTACATTATAGTTTAACCTTCAAAACAGTTTGGACAGAGAATCAACAATCATTAGGACTAATCCTATAACTTCATGGTTGTGCCTCAAATTCCCCTTATTTGAGCATAGTAATTGAATCGGGGCTCAAATCTACAACCATTATTTGTGTTTTTCAATGGCTTAATTGTTTGACAAATTTACAAATGAAAATGTGAATCTCTTCATGTTTATGGTCTTGTCCCTATACAATAAGCTTCAAAAGTATGAGTACAATTCTTAATTTGAGAATTACTCTAATGTTATAAGGGAATACTCCAAAGCTAATTTTCTCTACCTTACAAGGAGTATATAGAGGGGTAAAATGTATGCACGTGTATTTTTCATTAATTCTTAAGAGATTTAGCAACTTAATAATTTGCATATCATTACAAGATGTCTAATATTTGGATGAGAACTCAATTAATAGAAGTTTATAACTTATCATGTTTAATTATTTATAAATAATCTATAGGATTAGTACATTTGATAAAGTGTAAGCTGAAAAACATTTTATTTTAATATTTGTTCATTATATACAAATATAACCTAGTTTATTGAACACTAAACAAATTTAACAAATAGGTTTCAAAAATATATATAATTAAACAACAATAGAAATAATATTCTATTTTTTTAATGTAAAGTACAATGTTGGAAAAAAGGCATCTCAACCTTGCATTCTCATTGTTCATATTTGTAAAGAAACAACTTGCACAAGAGAGAAATATAATAAGAAATATGTTGCAATAATTGATAATACTTGAGAATAATAAGCCACTTTGAGGGAGCAAAGCTCAGGTGATAAGATAAAATGATGAGAGTTCTAGAAACAAAAAGAGTAGGTCACGTAGATCTTCTAGACAGACTGACAAGATCTCGGCCAAGGACAACAACGCAGCATGTTGGAGTCTCAATGATGCGCTGGTGTCTCGTATGGACCAAAACTCGAGACTATCACAAAAAATAACAAAATGACTACTACTATTCTGACTTACTAGGAACTCTTGAAATATAGGAAAATAGCAAAGTATAACAAAGAATAAAATAAAGTAAATTAAGTGAAATATAAATGAAGTGAGAGAATAAGAGAAATAAAATGCTCAAAATGGACCAAGCAATGAAGCCTCCAACAAAGAAATATCTCCAACACCTACACACATGTAAGACTAAGAGAAAATGTTGGGGCTGCTTAGGGGCTTGCCTCAGTCAAACCCTTGTTTTGGTGTTTCCACCTCCACGAACAGTCAAATAGACAGATAGATAGAAAGATAAATAAACAAGAAGATAGAATGAATAAACAAGGAATGTGATAATTTTTAAGATGCTCAAAGACGTAAGACAAATAGATATCACCTACAAGGCTTGAGAAATCCAGAGAGAGAGAAAGAAAGGGTTGTGAGAGCTAAGAGTGATGTAGAGAAAGTTGTGAGAGCTTGTGACTATTGTAGCAAGCTATAGAGAGTTGTGCAAGCTAGAGAGAAAGAGAAAAAGAGAAGAGAGAATGAAAGAGAATGTTCAAGAGACCAAGAGAGACCAAGAGAGAAAGCGTCAAAGAGAAATAAAGTGAAAGAGAGATTTAAAGAGAGAAGAGGAGGGAAAAGAAGGTCCTCAAGCCGTTACAAGGCATCCCAAGCCGTTTCCACTGACCAAGGTAAGTGACAAGTGGTAAAATGCTCAAGAACAATCATTTGAACGTTGAAATATCACGGGATGCTAGCGTGGCACGCAAATGTGCATACAGTGCGATGGTGTCTAGACAAATCACGCTCAAAAATGGTGGGAACAAGGAAAACACAAGGTTTGACGCAAAGGTAACATAAGAAGGTAACTATTGAAAAAGGATCTTGAGCATTCCAAGAGGGAAAAAGGTTGATACAAGGGCTAAGATGAGCTTACACAAATACTAAGAGAGTGGACATTAAAGTGGATGAAAAAGTATAGGTGAAATTGCCACAAGGTGCAATTTTATGATACTACAACCATATATTCAACTTCAGTAGTAGACAACGCCACCACTGTTTGCAACTTTGATATCCAACTAATTGCACCTCTAACTAAGGATAAAATGTAACCTCTAGTGTACTTTCTCTTATCTCTATCTCCACCAAAATCTGCATCCACATACCCACTAACCTAAAAACTACTCCCACTATAACAGATAGTAGCATCAGAAGTGCCCCTCAAATACTTGAGAGTCCACTTCACAATCATCTAATGCTAAGTATCTAGATTTTCCATGGAACAACTAACTAATCCCATTGCTTTTGCAATGTCTAGTCTAGTGTACACCATGGCAAACATAAGACTATCGACTACTAATGAGTATAGTACACGAGACATTTGTGTCTTCTTTGCTTTTGTGCTAGGGCACTATTTTGAAGACAATTTAATATGAATAGTAAATGGAGTACTATCTAGTTGTGCATTCTACATATTGAAGCACTACAAAACCTTCTCCACATAAGTTTTTTGTGACAACCATATTTTCCTATTATTATCTTTGTGTATCCTCATACCAAGAATCTATTTTTCTCTGCCTAAGTCATTCCTCTCAAACTCCCTATCAAGTTGAGCTTTCTAATGGATGATTTTATACATGTTGGGACCTGTTGCCAACATATCATCAACATACAAAAGAAAAATAATAAAATTTTCATCATCATACCTTTGAAATTAGGCACAATAATCAGCCTCACATTTACTAAAAGCCAAACTCATCATGAAGGAATCAAACCAACTATACCAACACCTTGGTGCATGTTTCAAACCATATTGGGATTTCCTCAACCTACAAACAAGGTTCTCCTTGCCTCTTCCCTCAAAACCTTTTGGTTGTTGCATATAAATCTCCTCTAAGAGATCACCATGCAAGAAGGCTGTTTTTACATCTAATTGTTCTAACTCGAAATCAAGACTCGCAACATCTAAAAAAACTAATAGTACTTAACCATACAATAGGTGAAAAAATTTATTGAAATTAATACCAAACTTTTGTGCGTACCTCTTGGCCACCAACCAAGCTTTATAACTCTCTAAATTATCATTTATGTCCCTTTTTAATTTGAAGACCCACTTACTCCCAATAGCTTTTCATCCCTTAGGCAATGGCACAATCTCCCATGTCTTGTTCTTATGAAGAGCTTTCATCTCCTCTTCCATGGCAACTCTCCACTTGCTTGCACATTCAGCTTCACAAGCCTCTTGATATGAACTAGGTTCACTAACATCAGTTAGTAATGCATAAGCAAAATTACAAGTAGGAGAGTACCTTTCAGGTGCTTAGGATACTCTAGTGGATCTACTTACAAGGGGTAATATATCGCCCTGTGGCTCATTTGGTTGTTGTTCATCTTGATTATTTTCATCTGGTACCTATAGCTTATCATCATAACTTCCCACCTCAACTAGAATAGCTCATGTACTTTGTTGTTCTTTACCTCTTTGCATTGATTTTTCATTAAAATAAACATCTCAGCTAATTATAACTTTTTGGGCGTATTCCACAATTTGTACCCCTTTGTACCCTTCTACATAGCCAAGAAAAATACATTTTGTGGACTTCATGTAAAACTTATTTATATTCTCTTTAAGAATATGCACATAAGCATCATAACTAAATACACAAAGAAAGGAATAATCAACAAGTTTACTTGTCCATACTTCTTTGAGGTGTTTATTATCAAGAGTTGTAGTGGGTTATCTATTGATCAAGAAACATGTTATAGAAACAACCTCAACCCAAAAAAATCTCTAAACCAGCAATGCTCAACATACATCTAGCTCGCTCCATAACTATGTGGTTCATCCATTTAGCAACACCATTTTGTTGTGGTGTCCTAGTAATTGTCAATTGCCTTGCTATGCCATACTCACTACAAAATCGGTTACTCTCCTAAGCAAAATTCTCCTTCATTATATGTTCTTGGACATTTTATAGTCTTACCCTTCTTATTCTCTACCAATGCTTTAAACTTCTTAAAATAAGAAAACACTTCAAACTTCTTGAGAAAATAAATCCACACCTTACGAGAATAATCATCTATAAATGAAATAAAATACGATGAATCCCCAATAGATGTAATAGGAACTTCCCAAGTATCTGAATGAATTAATTCTAAAACATCTTTACTTCTAGTAGTATTTCAAGAAAAACTCAGTCTATTCTATTTTCTAAACAAATAATGTTCACAAAAATTTGAATCTTTAAATTTGGCACCTAGGAGAATATTTCTATCTAGTAGTACCTTGATACCACTTTCACTCATATGGCCTAGCCATTGATGCTAGGTTGTTATTGACTATGTTTCTACATCGAACGCCACTGTAGCTTCTCCACTGCTAGTTTCCCCAACTAGCCTATAGAGATTTCCTACTTTTTCTCCATTTAGCACAACCAACACACCCTTTGTTACCTTGAAACAACTATTTTCACCACTAAATTGGTAACCTTGTTCATAAAATAAGTGACAACAATTTTTTCTTTAATCCTAGTATATATCTGACATGTTGAATAGTCCTTACCATTCCATCAAACATCTTGATTCTTTTATTACCTTCACTAATAGCTTCACAAGGGTCGTCATTTCCCATGTAAACCATACCTCCATTACATGACTAATAAGTAGAAAATTAGTATTTATGTGGAGTCATGTGAAAGGGGGCACCAAAATCAAGAATCCAAACATAAAGAGCCTCTTAGATTAGCATTTAATACCTCTTTATCTTCCAATGGTGTTTGAACTTCTGTTGTGTTTGTCTTATATGCTCGTTAACTAGAATTTTTTGGCTTGATTTTAGCAACCTGCAATCCTTTTTGACATGTCCATTTTTGCCACTATTCCAACTTTTTACTCTTTTTCGCACCTTGGATTTGAACCTAGTTTGTCCATGCTAGGTATTTCTTCTTTCCCAAGTTTTGCCTCTTACAATTAGGGCTTCATTAGAAGAAGATCCTTGAGATGTCTTTCACCTTGAATCTTTAGAAATTACAGCGGCCACCACATCTTCAAAGACCAATTTCCCACTCGGTGTTGAGTTACTAAGATCTATAACCAATTGATCCTAAGTTTTAGGCAATGAGCACGATAAAATTGTTTCCTTATCCTCTCCTTCGATTTTCACCCCCATTGAAGCCAACTTGCTTGTCAGTGTGTTGAAATTGTTCAGATGATTTATGACAGATGAATTGTCATGCATTCTCAAATTATACAGCTGCCTATGTAATAAAAATTTATTTTCCAATGACTTCGTCTCATACAACTTTTTGAGCTTAGTCCACAAGTTGTGTAGTTTTCTCCTCTGCAACATTGGATAGTATTAAATATGCTAGAGATAATTGGATTGTTGCTCTAGTCATGTTATCCTTTTCATTCCAATTTTCCTCGATCATGGCTGCAAGTTTTGACACTACCCCTTTGAGAGTTAGGCCACATCCATCCTTCACCAATAAAACTTGAATCTTTAGCTTCCATAAAGAAAAATTAGAACCATAAAACTTTTGCACCTCAAATCTGGTAATTGTGCTTCTTGTCATTATTTACTTCTCAAAAACACAACTTCTACACAAACAACCTCACTCTGAAACCAATTTTACCAAGTTTTCCATAGGAAAAGACCTTTTGTATTTTATTTCTTAGGAAATTTGCAATTACAACAACCTTCAAAAGTTATAGAAAAACGACTTCATATTCCAACAAATAAACCTCTACATACCCACTGAAAGGAAATATGTATCCACCCAAGATAATTTCCACATGATCCAAATAGATATTCATAATCCATATGCAAAAGAATATACAACATATCATCAAAGATGACACAAGATTTACCCTGGGAAAATCCTCAAGAGGAAAAAACCCAGCCTCCAAAAGCATCCATCACTCATGCATTATTCAACAATAAAGATTATAATGCATCTTCAAAGTCTCCATGAATACCCTTGAAACACAAGCCCTCTACAAGCACTCCATGTGAACAAGCATGGAACCACACATCTCATGCCATGCTTCAAACCTCACAAATGCAAACAAAAGATGATCTCAAACCCTTAGCCAAAATGACCGATTAGCCAACCTTAAACAACTATCCACGTGATTTATTTTATAGACATAAGCTCACACAAAACCACCAAGTGGTGTTACATAAAACCATGTGACTAATACCATGAGATTATAAAACCATCAACTCCCACATTTACTTTCGGTACTAAGTTGTCCCAATATTGAATATTTTCTCATTATGCAACCCCACATTAAATATTTATCACAATGTTACAACAAAGTGACCCCAAGAATTCTAACCCAATTGATGCAAGCATCCCTATATCCCCCAAGTGCACCATAAATAATAAAATATTATATTATAACATTATAGAAGGTGGAAAATACGCCTTTTCCTAACACCCACAACCCAATATTCTACCTTAGAATTTTTAGACAATAGTATCACATGCACACTTTCCTTACAAGGACTAACCTGCTCTAATACCATTTGATGCAATCAAGGATAGGCAACTAAATGAATGACAACCTTGTCCTTACAACAACACTAATCAACACTACTTAAACCTATAAAGATTTTACACAATGCTATCATAGATCTATGCAACACAATTTAACTCTTACTTTAATTATCAAACACATGGTGAATTGAATTTAGCAATATTGTAATGACAAAGCTTCTTATATTTTCATTCATTAACATATGGAAAAGGCTACATCAATTTCTAGGGAAATTCGGCAAAGTTTCCCCTTGGAATTACAACTTTTTAAACCTACAAAACTTTTAACAAATAACTACTACAACAAGAATAATCCCTGGCCTCTTGATGAATTGCACACAATGAAATCACAATCCCTTTTCCTTCAACTTGTAAACAAATCCTATTGAAGTCAAATCTTCTTCAATCTATGCCTTGGTTTATGTTTTCCTTTTTTCAATTATGGTGGCAAATTCAAGAGGAACAAATTTAGGTCAAATATAACTCCCTCTACCATGTGGCATCTCATGCATCAATTAAACATAGCCAATTGAGGCATCCTCTCCAAAATTCTTCAACATGCAAATGAATTTGCATCAATATGAGATCCCAAAACTTACACTTCACATATCCATTATAATGGCATCCACTACCTATATACAGGCATCTTAATAATATAAAAGCAAGTTAAACCACTAATCTAAAGATTGATCCACTCACTACCCAACATGATTAATTATACTAGTTGTCCAAATGACCCAATATAACAAAAGAGATGTTTGACATGTCCTAGCATCTACATGACCCCATAATATCATATGCTTAGGAACATAACATGCAATCCACTAAAAGCTCTATAATCACCAAACTTGCAAGCACCATGACAAGAACTAATAGGGAATGCAATCAAATATTTTGACAACCTAAAGGTTGCTCTTTAGTGGCACTACTTCATGCTCCTTTTCTTTCATGCTCCTTTTCTTTAGTCAACACAAGTGTAGTTAGCCATAATGGACATTCTTTCTTGTCTGCTTCATTTTCCACAATCACTTCTTTGCTCTTCTGAAGGGTCACTCTCTTTGCACACTCATTGTGTCTTCATTTTGACATGGTATCGGATCAAAAGTAGTTTTCACACCACATGATGAAGAGCACACAAAGATGGAAAATATAATACATACTACATGAATTCCCAAATGTTTTGTAGGGTAGGTAACTAACCACTCATATCATAACAATCAATCGACAATGAACAATAATTAACTATTAAACTAACTACCTACTAAATATGTATTCTAATCATCTTGACATTATCCAACTCAAGGCTTGGAAATGTTGTTGGATCTTACATTCATCCTTGATATTTGAGAAATCGCCCATCCCATTTTGATAATTACACCAAGTTTGTGTTAATGTGGGTTTACTCCAATACTTGCATGATACATCACAACAAACGAATAAATATGCATGATTTTTTCATATTGCTTAGTAGCATTTGGGATGGGATCTCATCCAATATTTAATCCTTATTGATCCCTTTAGGTGGTCAACATAGGAGGCAAGTAGAAAGTGTACAATTTTCAGAAGAGACTTGCATGGTATTTGTTAGAGTTGATAGGTAGCTTTTCAAGAGCTAGGTATATATACAATAATTCTTCTACACAAAAGAGAGTTGCTACACAAGAGCAAAACTAGAAAGATTGATGCAAAATGTGAATAGATGCATCCGTTCATTAATTCACAAATAAAAAATATAAGAGGATATACAACCACCTTTGCCAAGAATAGACAAAATGGGAAAAGAGATTTCATAACACATCTCAAGATTCTTAGGCTAAAAATAGGAAAATAAATTCTTAATAAAGACTCCCTAATAAACTTATGATAATTTGTTTATATAATTTCACACCAACACTCTCCAACTATAATATAGGAAGGCTACAAAAATGTGAGACTCCACAAACAAAGTTGAAATGTCTAATAAATAGGAATCTCGATGAGGTGGATCTGGAAAGCCAAAATTGTCCTACTACAAAGAACCAATGGAATCTCTCTAAGAAACAACATTGGACTTTGAAGTAGCAAAAGGTAATGTAGATGTGATCTCAATAGGAAGAAGAGCAATAAAAAAAGTTTGTATCATCATAATGTTCAAGAACTTCAAAATATTCAAGCTCCTCTACGTTATCATCATCAAAGGGTATATTATATGCATCATCATTGGGTATGAGGCAATCCATAGCAAAATCATCTAGAAAAGGTCACATAGAACAAAATCCATACATCTCTCAAATCTTGGTCCAAAATGTGTGTGGGAACATACTTAATTCTTCTTCAAAATTTATATTGTTTTATTTCTTGTTCACAATTAACTCATCACAAAACAATTTTTTTGTGCTCCAATATAGCTCTATCCCCAAGTGGATTTCTAAAGAGTGGAGACAAACTAAACACGATGAGACAGCTAGATATCTCATCATTTCTTTTGATGTGGGAGTCTCTTTTTGATATGTGGGATTGGTTCATAAAGACTTTAAAATTCTTATCTTTGGCAAGTAAGATTCAAGTGGCTAATAGAATTTTTATTGCCACCCATATGTATTACTTGTCTTATTGGATGCCATCTAAGAAAGGATATAAAGAATTGAATAAAGTAATTCCAAATTTCTTTAGTCTAAATGAGATTATAATGTTGAATTCATTGCTTCTTAGTCCCATTGCATTCAACCAAGATACAGAGGTGGTCTAGAAATCCTAGACCCAAAAAACACAAGGGATGTCCCTTGCTATGAAGTGGGTTATTAGAGTTGCTAGAGGGGATAAACCATGAAAAACTCTAGTTCATCATTGAATTATTGAAGCTTCAACCAAGAAGAAATGGCAATCAATGAATTGGTTAGATAAAATCCTCGTCTCCCTTCTTTAAAATCAAGGTTCCCTTTCCTTTATAGTCCATTTTGAAAGTTTGGCAATAAGTTCATCATTTTTAAAGTGGAATGATTCGTCTTTATAGCACAGTTTCAATTTTGGTTCATCATAAGTTTTGTTGAATAAACTTTTTAATTATCATAATTAATCTCTAGCTATTAGTTTTCCTAGACATGCTTATTACATGTTGAAGAAAGGGCGGCAATTTAAAGACACTGAAGAATTTAATGCTTTTGAATGGGCTTCATGACATAGTATCAAAGATTATGGATTGAATAATAAGAAGCAATTTTTTATATGTGTGCAATCATTAGTTACTTGACCTTTCTACAAAATTATGTACTCCTAGGAAATGTAACTTTTGTAATGATTGAAGATGGTTGTCTTCTAGCCACTTTAAATATTTTTCTTAAGAGAAGTGTATACTCAATCTCCCCATTGTTGGCCTCTTATTCCTCACATCAACCATAAATGAAAGTGCAGATTTAGCTCCAAATTTTGGAAATTTTGAAATTAAAAGTTCATTTTGAAATGCAAATGCTAGCCTTGAATGGTTGCCTTGTACTTATTGGTAGCTCTTATTCTTTGTAATTTGTTTTGTTTGGTTGGTGTGAATAAATGTCTTGTACCTAGTTAAATTTCTTACTAGAGAATTAGGGGACATATTCACATGTTAAGTTACTTAAGATTATAAGATTCATCCTAGAAGCCTTAGTTGTCATTTCTAGATCTTATTCTGTCCTAGATAGTTATGCATTAGTTATCTCATGTTATAAGATTAAGACACATGTCACAATCTTCTATAATCCTTCCTCTCGCCTTGTCTTTATAAGCAAGATCTCTCATGTACATTTGCATATTCAACCATATTCAATCTTGCATTGTTGAAACAAAAATTATTGTCATTTTATCTTTTGTGGAAGATATTTTGGTCTAGCAAGTGTTCCTGGGGGTGTTGAGGAATCACCATTAACTCCTACATGTTTGATATATTAAAAAGTGTGTATATGGGCACTCAAGGTCCAAAGCAGCACACAGTGTCACAATCAACTTTGGAACAAATTAATCCTATTACATGATAAATATTATTTTCTCATGTTGACTTCTTCCTAGATGTATTAGGTCTCCTAAGATAAAGGCAAAAGATCAAAAGATTAAACCACCTGAAATGTTTCAAGATGCCTTTTTTCAAGGTTGTCACAAAAAAATGAACGAAAAAACCATTGTTACTCTCCTCAAGAAAATAAATCAAAGATCAATAGTCTTAACACATAAATAAATTCAAAGGAAGTCTACTAAAAAAACAGACTTTTTCTTGGTGTCTAAATGTCCAAGATATCAACCAAAATACAATCAACTAACAAACTAAATAAAAGATACCTACGGTTGAGTCTAGAAAATTACATGGATGAATGTGATCTCTTAAGATAAAGGCAAAAGATCAAAAGATTAAACCACCTGAAATGTTTCAAGATGCCTTTTTTCAAGGTTGTCACAAAAAAATGAACGAAAAAACCATTGTTACTCTCCTCAAGAAAATAAATCAAAGATCAATAGTCTTAACACATAAATAAATTCAAAGGAAGTCTACTAAAAAAACAGACTTTTTCTTGGTGTCTAAATGTCCAAGATATCAACCAAAATACAATCAACTAACAAACTAAATAAAAGATACCTACGGTTGAGTCTAGAAAATTACATGGATGAATGTGAAGAGCTCCATAATATCTTTCTACCACCTATTAGATCTCCGAAAATGGAGATCCTTTGAATGTCAAGAGCTCCATTATATCTTTCTACCACCTATTAGATTTCCAAAAATGGAGATCCTAGAAGTTATGAGATCATGAGCCAAAAAGACAACTTGAATTCAATCAACAATAAAATGAGTTAGCAATAAAATCAAGAAAATTTACTACTATTGCTAGGAGGGTGGAACCAATTTTCCATCTATTGTTATTTTGCAAAAATTTGATACCATGTGCTCCAGATATGGTCGTTGGAAGAAAACAGCCTCCTTCCGCACATGAATGAAGGCTCCTCTATTGTTTGGGTATTGAGAATGGTGGCTGGTCGATGGCACTTCGATGGTTGGTCAGCAACACAACCAATAGCAAGGCGAATTGGGTTTCGTCGTCGCTCAGCCACTAACAAGGCAAAGGTGGCCCTGACTAGTGTAGGCTCACCTACTGGGGTTAAGCTCCTCCATGCTAGGCGAGATCGTAGGCTAATCTCCACACGACCAGGCAACAAAACCTACGCCAAAAAACAGCAAACGATAACACAATGCTCTCGGATAAAGCCAAATAAATGCCTATGACCGAAGGACAAAATAGCAAACTAGAGCCAAAGCCGACCAGTTCAATGCAAAACGATGCATATGGCAACCATATGGTTGTACGAATTTTTGAAAACTATTAAAATAGGAACGAAAAAAAAAACACAAAAATTTCAGCACCAAAACCTATCATCCATGACTCAATCCTTGTGTTATTTGTAAGCCTTCGGACCACTGCATTTATCCATGACTCAATCCCATCAATTCCACTACTACTGACTCCGTGCAATATTTAACGGTTGGATGTAATGTATTCAGCCTAAGATGGTTAATCGAGCTGGGCAATGTACGTGCATGGTTCTAAAAATATTTCTTCAATTTACCATAAATTGGAGAGCTTTTTATCTTTAAACATGGTCGTATAATATAATTTAATAATGGAACTATATATGATAATGCCATAAATTGATATTATACATTGGTTCAACAAATCTCTAGATACGTTATGTTTTACTTCAAAAGGTTCTGTAAAGTCCAAACCTTATACTGGTGCATCGTTAAAACAAATGAGCAACACGCTAAATTGCAAGAGCTTATAGCCCGAAGGACTGTCAAACGTTGATTAAAAAATTAAATACATATTTGTCAGATTTTGTTCTTTACAATTTTTCAGCCTGGTTACAACTTCCCAGAGAATTAATGGAATCAAAAAGCTGGAGCACCAAAAAAATTGAAACTGAAAAGCTTACATCTTGAAACTTAGAAAATGCAAAAGTATAATAAATACTACTAATTATGATCTTATTAAGTGTTCACAACAAAACAATTAGACGCATCTATACAGTGAACTCAATTTCAATACATGTAGCTAAGGTAACACTTTATACTGCCACATCAAAATAAAATGGCTAGCCATACATGGTTGCCAAAGTTATATAACAGACCACATAGAATGGTTGTGAATAACACAAATTTCTAGGCAGCCTTTTAAATTAGAAGTCACACATAACACATTTCCAGAACTGATTAGCAATACAAAGTTAAATATTGCATATCAAAACTAATATAATTAGCTGCAAAACTTTATGGTAAAACACTGGACTATGATAACCCTAGTCAGAACAATGATTCAGAGCCTCATTAAGGACCCAAAATGCTTGATTACACAGCAGGAACTTTCCTTCCATCTTCGATAAAATATATGGCATTTTCTGGTACCTGAAATAGGCAAAGAATCCATGTTTTAGTATCCTGTCTCTTTATATCCTTTCTGCTAGTTTTCTACATAACTGAGATATTCCAACTTATAAGATTGGCGTCTGTGTATGCTCGTAAAATTTGCTTGGCTATTCAATTTCACAATGAACTTTTGGAGTTTAAATAAGCAAATTTTTAAATTTAGACCAAAAAATTTAGTGATGGAAACTTTCATGACAAAACTGTTCTTATGAAAATCCATTAAATAATCCCCATTAAGAATATGCAGTTTTAAATATAACTGCAGCAAATATTAATCATGTTAGAATGAGAACAAGCTTTGAAGGCATGCAACAGAGAAAATATGTACCTACTAGGGCAAACTCATAACTATATTCAACACACA
Organism: Sequoia sempervirens; assembly: GCA_007258455.2. Classification (NCBI taxonomy): domain Eukaryota; kingdom Viridiplantae; phylum Streptophyta; class Pinopsida; order Cupressales; family Cupressaceae; genus Sequoia; species Sequoia sempervirens. The sequence goes on along the minus strand of VDFB02296902.1, from coordinate 68,041 downwards.
AGAAATGCTCCTGTGCAAAGATAAATGCACTTCCCTGGTGAACAAAAAGCTTAACTAGATATTCACATGACCATTTTAAATATGATTTTAAGAATGTTTATTTCCAGTTTATGCTCATAACTAGCACATACAAATTTGTTCATAACTAGTTGAGCTTAGACATCATTCTTTCAAAACATTCATGACACCCAAGTTAGCTACAAAGGATGTAAAGTATATTCACACTATCTATGACTTGGAAGAAAATCACTATAAGAAGAAGAATTAAAGCTCTTTGCCAGTTTCCAACTACCAATGGACTCTCTCATTGACCTTCTTTGGGATTTATATAGATGAACTTGGAGACTTGCTTAAAAAGAGCACTCATTTTGATGATGGTTGCACCTTACATCATCCTTTATTGATGTACTATTTTCATTGATCACATATAGTTCTTGCCCATTCTCCTTAGGTTTTACAGAGATAGATAGATGCTTGTTAGTTCCTATAAGCTTGTCCAGCTTGTGGTAAACCTAAGTGTAACTAAAGTCATGATCATCAATACCTTCAAGGTTTTATCTTTACAGGTACCAGGTTCCCTAGAAGTGGAAAACACAACAAATTTTACCTATCTCAGGGATTCAGTTTATAGGCACATCTCTCAATCTAAAACCTGCTTCTCAGTTGCAACATTGCACTGCCCTCAAATATCCCCACAAAGATGAGAATCTGTCATGCAATAATTAAACTTGATTTTATCTAACATGTTTCAAGCTACGTTACACCAAGTTTCCGGAATGGGAATGGCAGGGGAAGGGGGGATGAATTTTGGGGACAGCTATATAAAAATAGGGAAAATTAAAATATATAAGGAAACTTTAAATATTCATACGATAACATTGATAAAGCATTCATCATTTACATTATGGATCCTTAAACATAACATTTGTCTTCACATGAGAGTCAAACAAATTTGCAGATGTCAAAACTTAATTGCTTTGATCACTGTCAATATGCATGTGATATTAAAAAATAGTATACAAGTTACAACAACATCCCCAAAGGCTGCAAGTTTCACTTTCTTTTTCCTCCCTTTTGGCTGCAATATTTTTGGACCTAAGTTACCAGATCTTGTACGGGGGTGGGTACAGGTACAGGGTTCTAATATTCTGGTACAGCAACAAAAATTCATTGAGTATGGTATGGCTGTAATATATATGTGTTTGTGTGCAAAAAAAAATTAAAATTGCAAATACATTTAATATATCATATAATATTATATTTTATAATAATAAAAGCATTTGAATCTTTGATAGTATGATACTTCATCATTCATCAATGATATTATGATAGTTATAAAGATAATTGTGTAAGTTGTTAGTCTTGGTCTCCACTCCTAGACCCCATTCATTGTAATCAAATTTGAAATTTCTTATGTGACAAGAAATCCCAATAACTAGTGGGGGCTGGGCGTGGAGACCCCAATTGGGTTAAGGGGCAGCACCCCTTATGGTGGTTTGGGGGCAACAATACAAACCTTCATGGCACACACCATTTTCTCAATTTAATCATTTTTTTAAAGCGTTCAGGATTTTTTTAAAAGTGTTACTTTTTAATGGGGACGGCTGGCATCACAAACATCTCCACCCGTCTTGGGGACGGCTTTAATTTTTTGGGGTGTCCCCAAGTTTCCAAGACACCTACATTTTTCCCAATTTGGGGATGTCCCTGCATCCCTAGAATGTCCCAAAAACGGGGACACCTCAAAAAATGTTGTGGATGCATCCCCAAGTTTCCCCAGTTTCAACATATGATTGGTTGTAAGATTGAAGAGATATTTTTAACAGATATGACCATGTTTCCACACCAGTAATATACATATTGGTTCCACAATTGCTTTGAGATTATATACTTTTGCATTTACACTATGGCTAATTTGTGGGCTACATTTTGACACATGCATTGCCATCACATGTTTGATATACATTATTTTTAGATGTTGGTGCATGAATGCATGAAAGTTGCATGTGTGTGCATGATTATGCATGATGATTGAGTATTGTTACAACCTTCTCAATATTGTTTGAGTCATTACTTCTGCTTATGTAATGTAGGCAAATTATTTCTTATAACAAGGGGCATAAAATTGTGAACCATAGTCACAAGTTAACCCTTTTGAACATTTAACTGCTTCTTCATGTGTGAAGATGATCGTAAATCATACTAGAGTTTCTATGTGCATTTATCCATGAAATGAATTGAATGCCAACAAAGGATCAACAATTTCTAACCAACATCAAGGCAATATTATGACATACAGTAAATACTATAAAAAAGGTCCAAAATGAACCCTCCTTGTTGAGGAACCTAGGGAATTCATACTGCAATTAGTTAGACTCTTGTTAGGAACATTGCCATCAGATGTGAGGCTCAAACAATGAACTACTATCACAAGATAGTGAAATTCCCATTTTTCCAAAAAAAGGAATACATATTAAATGTTTATACCTTATTAATCCAAAACAACAGTTTTAATTTCTACTGAATAAATGTTAGCCCCATGTTTCTTGGTAGCTTCATCATATTTTAGACTTGAAGAGATTGACAATATTTTATGCCAGAAAATCATATATCCACATATTTATTGTTTGAAAAACGTCAAAACCAATTTATAATTTTATCTCTATGTTTGTATATGCATGATACAGTGATTCTAGGCAATTTTACATGTTTTACACAAGCACGCATCAGAAGAATCCAAAACAGGTTCCTGAATGCCTAGAATCCCAAGGGCGTGGAGACACAAGGGAAATGTTCTGTGACATTCCTAACACTAGGGACAACTCTGGGATGGTACAATGACATCTGCTACCAGTAAAGGATGTCCCAGGGACATACCCTGACATCTCTGCCAGAGGAGACACCAAGATATTCTTCAGCCCTGCAGAACACGTCTATATGCTCCCTAACTGCATATGCAACAAAACATAAAAAGTGAAAAAAATTGTCTTTCTTCATTTCTATTCATTGATGGAGAGAGCAACCCAGCATCAACAATTTCTTGCAAAGTTGCAGCAGAGAAGACCACCAGTTATATTATCATTGACCTTTATTTTGTTTAGCAATGAGAACTGAAATTCAAAATATACTGTTTAGCCTTCTTTCAAGTTAAATTTTTTAACTGTGAACTGTATGTTGCATTAGCTGATTTGATCCATTTGCGAATCAACGTTAAAAGCAACATTTTTCTATAATTTAAAGATGTTTCCTTTATGTTCTTAGTCCTGCGCCGCCCCACCCCCCAAAAAAAAACAATCAAATCTCCAGGTAATCTCTCTAATCATCCCTAAAAAACATTCCTGCACCCCTTCCCCACCATTTCCAACGCTTAGCAGAACATTGACACTTTATGGAACTCCAGACTGTTCCAGTTTATTTAAGGTTGACAGAGGTTCCCCTCTACAGATACGACCACACATAAAAATATATTGTTAAGATACACTCTTAAGTAATTGGACATACTCTCTGTAGTGGCAAATAAATGTTTTGATTTTCCAATATAAATTATGATTCATCATAAGCTAAAAGAATTTCATAATATATTGTATCAGGAGTAGATTTTGTATTGCTATGCCCTTAAATCGTTCAATATGTTGGGATATGCGATGACCAACTACGGCACTCATTATCCTTATTTTTTTGTTAGTTCCTAGATATATTAATTATAGGGTTAGTCAGCTTTATTGGGATAAGGATATAGGAGGTAGTGAGTAGTTGTTGATGGTCATATTACAAATTCCGTTCTTATTTAATTGCCCCCTCAAAGTGGCTCTATCTAATAATCATCTGTTCTGCTCTTATTTCACCATTTTTGTATGGATTTGGTCAATCCTGTTTTGTTTGAATATTGGGTCTGCCTCTTTATCGGTACAATCTTGTGGAATTGTTATAAATACTAATGTATTTCTACTTCTACTATAAGTCAAATCATTACAAGTGGTATCAGCACAACAAATTTAGCATCATTTCTGGTACAGCAAATCTTTTCATCAAAGTAAAGGGCAATAAATCTTCATAAATCTGAAATTTTTTTCAGCCAATTTTCTTTTGTGCTTTAGATCTATCCTGGTTGAGTTGCAAAAGTTTTCCACATATCAAAACCTAAAACTTTTCAGAGGAAGAATCTAGGGTTTTCGTTTGCACTGGCAAAGTTGAGTTGGCAAAAAAAATGTCCAAATCAGGTTTTTGGCCTCCAAGAAATATAGCCATTGTTTGATTTTGCTGGATTCATCTCAATTTGGCAATCTCAAAGAGAAGAGATACATCTCAATTTCATCTAAATTGCTTCATTTACCAAACACCAGAGCTCCAAGTTATGATGGCCAATGTTGGTACAGTCAGTTGTTTAGGAAAATACCACATTACACGCTGGAGAGCACCATGTTTGCCCCTGCAATAGGTGGCATTGATACAGTATTGGGGAGTTCAGTGACTTCCTACTTTGGGGACTATTGAGACAAATTTCCAAGACCTTTTCAAAAGGTTTCAATTAGAACTTAGATGGCCAAACATTGGAACGTTGAGGATTGCAGGCAAAAACCCCGCAAATAGTTAGCTCTCATCAGATGATAAGGTTATTAGAAAAGAAGTCTTCAATATTTGTGGCTCAACTGTATTTACTAGAGGTTCAACAGCTTCATGCAGTAGCAGCAGCAGATCTTCAAGCTGTGGTTGACAGACACTTAATAGTCTTAAGGGAGATGCCTAAGGGTTTTCCTTCGAAAAGAGATGATGAGCATGCTATACAACTCATTCAAGGGAGAAAACCACCCAGCATCAGGCCCTACCACTCCCATATATCAAAAGAGTGAGACTGAAAGGATGGTCACCAAAATGCTTTAGGCAGGGATTATTCGACATAGTCAAAGTGCATATTTGTCTCTGCTGATGATGATTCATAAGAAAAATGAAAATCAGTGTATGTGCCTAGACTATTGTGAACTCAATAAGCTCACTGTTAAATATAAGTTTCATGATTCTGTCATTAATTATTAGCTTGATGATAAAATGGCTTGGCTTTCTTTACCAAATTAGATCTCAGATTTGGTTATCACTAATACAAAATTACAGAAAAAGACATCTTGAAGATTGATTTCCGTAACCATGAGGCCCATTATGGGTTTGGTCATGCCCTTTGGACTTCTAAATCCCCCTTCCACATTTCAAAGTCTGATGAATTCTATATTCAAACCTCATGACTTCTAAATGCCCCTTCTACATTTCAAAGTCTGATGAATTCTATATTCAAACCTTTTTTGTGTGAACTCATTTGTTTTCTTTGATGATATAATCATTTACAGTAAATCTTGGGAGAAACATCTTCAAAATGTGAATACAGTACTTCAGTTATCAAAACATCAATATTTTTATCAAACCTTTGAAATGTTCATTGGAATATTCGAGTCATTACCATCACAAGGAGTAAAGGTAGACCCCAATAAGATCAACGTCATCTTGGAGTTGAAGAGCACAAAAGATTTACTGAGAGGGGGGGGGTGAATCAGTAAATCAATCACAAACTTTTATTTCTTAAACTTTTAAATCTTTATTACAATCAACCTTTTAATATGAATCAATTTTCACAAGTTGACACAATTTTATTGAAGTAATTTCTTTTTCAAGTAGGCACCAACCTACAAATTTACAATGAGATGATTTAGTAGAACAACTTCCACAAGGAACACCTAGACCTCTCCAGAATTTAGTAGACACCTGCCTACAAGGAGCACCAACCCCTAATGCAAGGCACCAAACCTTGACTTGATGGAAGTGAGACTGCCCTCAATCTGATCTGCACAAGCCCAACTCTCCAATCTGCTCTATGTGATCCAAGATGTCACCTTCAGCCCACACAAGGAGGTAGGAATCTGACTGATCTGCAAGTCTTTTATTTTCACAACCACACTTGCAAACTTGATTTGGATGTCATTTATGTAAGTTGCCCAAGAATTGTAACCTTCTGATGAAAGAACACATCTACACTTGCATCCATTAAAAATCTGCCTCTTCATAAAATAAATCTGGGTTTGTTTGCCTTAATCAAATCACATTGTTTTGATTTTCCTTTTATTATTTGTGCATTATGTATTTAATTATTGAATCTGTTCTTTCTCTCCAATAATTAAGTGCATCTCTTCAAAGATAAGTCATGTTACTTAGAGGCACACCATTTAAAGAAGTAATTTGAAACTTCTTCAGTGGTCAAACACATCCTTTCAAGTGTGTTCTTAAAAACAAATCACATACCTTCAGCAAGTATCGCGCCTCTTCTACAAGAACCCGTAATTTTAAGAAGACCAATTTTTTACTAAGCGCGTGTTTTGATCAGCTGTATTAATGATTAAAAAAATGGTGACTTTTGAAGACCGTCTTTTAGAGAGAAAAGAATTTTTAATTTGAAAACCACGTCCTTACAAGATTCGTAGTTTTTCTGAGAGACACATCTCTTCAAAAAAAACGTCTCTTTTAAAGCACCTTATGCCGGAAGACTTAAGAGATTATAATCGCGTCTCTTCATAAACATACGTTCTTTTGAAGAAGTAAATCGCGATTTTTCAAAAGGACGTGTTTCTTCTTTAATCCGTAGTTAACTGAAATAATGCTTTTGTTTATTTTATTTGACACTATATGTGCTATACTTTGACCCGCACTTAGCACAAAAATACTGGTTCGACCTTGAACATTTTTTAAATAGATCTTTTAAATCTGAGCATCTTTAAAACATTACTTCAATACTGAAAAAAATCGATCTGAAGATTTTACTGTGATTTCTTCGAACTAAATAAAGAATGTTGAAATATGGAAATTTCGATCTGTACCTTTATTAAAATCTGATTGATCATCAAACTTGTCTGAAACATTGAAACTGAAGATGTCTTTAAATTGTGTTTTGAGCTTGAATCTGAACTGTGTAGTTTCAATAATGAGAGATCCTTTATAAGTCTGTTTTGAGCCAGTATAATCAATGTGCACAGCTTTTCAATATCTTTGTAATATTATGCTGACAATGATATCAAAGACATAATCATTCCATTAATACATCTTGACATCCACATGCTGCCTTGACATCAATGACAATACTTCTTGGAGTGATGTCAGACAAGTTGACTTCCAAAACACTTAAAAACCTAAGAGAACTTTTAGGTTTAACAGGATACTACAAAAATTTGTTAATAAGTATGGGAAAATAACTGCTCCTCTTACAACCCTATCAAAAAAAAGATGTTTTCCTTTGGAATGATGATACCACAACAACTCTAGTAGGCTATCAGTCTGTGTATTACTCCAATTTTAGCTACCATATTTTATGAAGACATCCATAGTAGAATGTGACACTTCCGAGCATGCCATTGGAGCAGTTTTGATGCAAGATGGGCCTTACAACCTTATCAAAAAAATTAAAAAATCTCTAGGAGTGATGATGCCACCCATGCATTTGAATAACTCTAGCAGGCTGTGTACCACTCCAATTTTAGCTACACCAGATTTAATGAAGACATACACAGTGGAATGTGATGCTTGGGAGCATCACATTGGGCAGTTTTGATGAAGGATGGGAGCCCTACTGCATTTGAGGCAAATGACTCGAGGGAAAGTATCTAATCAAACCCATTTATGAAAGGAAATGTTGGCCATCTTACATGCAATCAAGCAATGGCATATTATTTGATGGGTGCACACTTTAAGGTAAAGAAAGATGATGATAACCTCATAATTTTTTGAGCAAAGACTAAAGACTATATTCAAAGAGCAAGCATCCCAGAAATTTGATCTGGTAGTCTTTCACGAGGTAAGCACTATGATTCCCCAACGGATGTAGTTTTATCCATTCCTGAATTTGATAATGCATGTAAGTGGTTAGAGCATTTTACTTTGATAGGGTATTCTGTGGGGAGAACTCCCCCAAAAAGCATGCTCTAGGACTAGGTTAACAAGCATTGGGCCCCACATATGGTTCGACTTGACGTTGTCCAGAACCTTAATAAAGAGTTCTTTCTTTTTCACTTTGTTGAGACCATTCTCAAGCATTGCCCATGGTATGTCCATGCATCTCAAATAGTTTTTCAGCTAAGTTTCCGGGTTCTTCTATTTTACCCCTGGTTCGGGTCCTAGTTTGGATCCTAGTTCAGTTCAACCAAGGTCCTTCATTTTTGGGTCGGATTCACCCAAGCAGAACCCAAGAGAACTCAAGCAGAACCCAGACAGAACCCAAGCAAACCAACACAGAACCCGCGTGCCTAGGCATCCAAAAAGTGTTTTTTTGAGCATTTTTTTAATGTTTTATTGAGTTTGACTTTGACCCACGCCCAAGGGAACCCTAAAAGTGACCTCTAAATCACTCTAAACACCTTAACTACCTCATTCTTATTCATTTGTTTTGCAAACAAGCATTTTCATTCCAAGAGGCTGAGCTTTCATTTTTGCTTGTTGGATTGAAAGCGGACTGTGACGCAACTTTCTTTTTTCAAAAATTGTTCTGCATCATTAAACTGAGAATTTTTCACACATCTGTAGAGAAACAGAGGAATACTACAAACTAAAACACATTACACTTTTGTTCTCACTGACTTGATGTACTCTCCAACATCTCTCTTCTTTCATGTGGAGAGTTAGAACTGCTTGGCCATGCCTTTGCATCATTAGGGAAGTTTTGCTCTTTTTGACAATGTCAAAAGCATGGCTGCATATAGATTAGGCAAAAGACCTTTCCTTTCAGATTAGCAATGCATGGAAGAGTCAAAAAGTATCCTTGATATTACAAAAAGATATGTGTTTATACACTTCAATTGTGCAGTCACCCTTTGGTTCTTTCAAAAAAAAATCTGCCTATGCCACTGTTACATTGCACAGGTAATCCAGATTTTGTATTGTGGAGCTATATTAAGCTACCACTCTCAAGACCAATGCAACAATGATACAAAATAATGTTTGAGACTGCAAGAAGACATCAAAATGGCTAGTGTACTAAACAAACTCTTATGATTTATGAAGAATGCTGATAACTCTACTCAATTGGCTTTTTTTTTCAAAATCATACAAATTGAACACTGGCATCAATAGACTCTGTATATCAAGCTACCACAATTCAAGTTTCAACGATGAATATTTATCATGCATGTTTTAAATGACATTCAAGTTTATGGTGGTTTTGTTGTTTAATGTTTATATGATGTTATGTGATATTCTAATCCTAATTCATGCTTCAAGGCTGCATATATATATATATATATATATATATATATATTATTTTTACATGTTTGTTGTACTAACGAACCAAACCCCTCCCCCCCCACTCCCCCCTCCCAAAAAAATTTAGCCGAACTGGCGAATCAAACCCCCAAACCCAAACCCAAACCAGTACCAGAACCGGCAACTTAGTTTTTCAGCCATGGACGTGTGATTTTTCCATCTTGAATGAAAAGATGCTTCATGTGTCAATTTGGCTCGAGTTCCCTAGTCTACCCTTTCCTTGCTGGAACTTTCTAACCACCATTGCTACTTCACTTGAGAAGGTCATATGTGTTGAGCCTGATAGGTTTTATCAAGCTCGTCCATAGAAACATGTTTGTGTTGAGATTGATTTGTCCAAGGATTTGAAAGAATCTATGGACATTCAGATTGGACATCTCCATCACACCTTGCATGTGTTATACCTCAATTTTCCCAATACTTATTTCCAATGCCAATCAACCCCCAACACCTTGTCCTACAGTTTGAGTCTTGTGTATGGTCAACCCCTAATCCCCAATATTCCTTTCTATGTTTCCATTCCCCTCTTAACTCCCCAACACGTGTCATTTTGGTCCTAGTGGTCTATTTTTGGTGCCATCACTTTCAAAATAGAATCTTTCCCACCCATGTTCACTATTCAAAATTGAAGTAGCCGATGTTCTTGGTAGCCTACCTATTCTATTTGTGGAGGATATAAATGAGCAATTGTTTTCATGCCAGTTCATCATCTACACTTAATCAATTCCTTTCAAAATCTGTTTTGAGCACTTGTGTTCAAGCATGGGAATCCTAGGACATAAACCCTAGTGATTTTGGATGACGATCTCATACAAGGGTCATATTTGAGCTTCATTGGATGTGGACTCCAACCATATTGCATTGATCAGATTTACCATTGTTGTTGGTATAAATTTGCTGTTGTAGTTACTGATATTGCAAAACTATTTGAATATAATACAGCCGCTAATGTAATAAGACGGAGATAAGGATTTCATCTGGTATTTGTTGTTCATTATAATAAGAAGATCAGGAGTTATTTCTGTCATTTTCTGTTCGAAATGTGATGATATTGCTGAAGCATAGAAAGTAATTTTAAATCTGAGTTATCCAAGATCTGATTGAATGTTAGGGCCAATAGAGTTGTTAATCAAATAATGAGTGTTTGTGGAAGGTTAAGAATCGGATTTTCTGTCATGTCCCTGAAATCGTGACATTAAAATAACAAAATATTTAAAATATTAAACATTTGATATCATTATAATTTTGATTGTCAAAGACAATATCAAAATTATAATTAATATTATATTATCAATATTAAGTATTTTTAGACAATCCACAAAATATAAATACTAACTATTATAATAATATTTAACGTTATAAACATCAAAATGTAAATACTAAACAATTTAAATACTATAACCATCACGATATAATAGGAATAAAACACTATGAGTATTGAATATGTATACACAAGAAATAAATACTTCAGGCTTGTCTTGGCGTATAAAAGTTCATCGAACATTGGAGTGTGTGTTCGAAGGTCAAACTTATACCTTCTCCTTAATCAGTATTTCTATGCTCAAAGTAACAACTGACAGCTCATAATGGACGAATGCTTGAAATCTGAGTATCTTGCCATTGCAGCAACCTTGTCGACAATCCTCATTATGTGCGAGAAGACTTATTGGAACGGGTATGAAAACTATCGAGCTATTCCTCTAATGACCTCCACTGCCAGTAAGGAATAATAGATCGGGCTCATATAATATCATGCTGCAATATTTGGAGATACATTGGCGGTGTTAGACAAGGATTCTATCGAATTATTGAAAGAGACCCATAATAATCCAAGACGTCACCTACAGGCATTAGAACCGTCATCACAACTACACTAATATATTGGGTATGACGGGATGTAAGAAACGATGTTGAGTCTCAACTCGGAACCCGATCGTGTTTGTCTCTTCTGCCTACATGGTGGACACGTCACCTGCATCTAAGATACATACGACATCAATGAATGTAAATTCAAATAGTCTATTTTGCAAAGTCCTGACCAAATGATACTCGTCATCTCAAGAATCCATTTTCATTCCTCCAAAGTGCGAACCAAGGAGTTGGGACAGCAATCTTCAATAAGGTTATCGCCACTGTACATCTCGCATGGAATATTTGATAAGGAAGATAAGTAGTGATCAGGAGAATAAAGAAGCAGCGATCATACCTAGGAGGGGGGTGCGATTAATATTCAACAAACAGTAATTAAGGTCACTTAACTAATAGTCATGACCATTTAGATGGGCTTCTCTATTCGAAGAGATGTGTCCTTTCATGAGAGGCATAGATATGTAAAGGGATAATAAGAATATTTTGGAGCCAGGAGACAAATCGAAAGCTTAAGATATTTACTGCCAATATATCTTTAAGGGAAATCGACAATATAATAAGTGGAGAAGCGTACAGAACTGTCACCTCTTATGAGGAGAATAGTGGGAGTTAAGATATCAACAGGGACCCGTCAGTCCCAGACAACCGACTATGCTAAAAAGGCAAAACATGGTCTCTAGATAAGTCAATCCATCTCATATCATCAGCCTAAGTGCCAAGGTAGCGAATGTACTAAAAGGGGACGGGCAATTATGTTTAGCAAATATTAAGTTATGCCTAAACTGAAAGTCATGACCGTCTGAGTGGTCATCTCTATCCAAAGAGGTGCATCTCTTTTTGGATTAAAACAAGAATATAGAAGGGTAATGAGAAGCGAAGAAAGGATCATCGAATAGAGTAGAAACTAGTTCACCCTCTACAGCAGATTAGGAGTATCAATTAGACCAGCAATAAACCAATCATTCTCAGAGAATATACGAAGCAGATCCTATATCTGGAAAGGCACAACAATTCAGGTGAAGTAATTCACTTAGTGCTAATATCTAGAACTCCAAGTTCAACTCTAGAAAATCATACTGTGATGTATTTTACTAGCTTAAATAATTAGCATATTCCAATATTAGAAAGAGAAAATCAATCACCAATGAGATAATGGAACAATCGGTGCAGTAATGATAGAATTGTGCATTTCAAGTCTTACACCTCTTTCTGACTGATCTGTTGAATCAGAACTGTATCTAAACATTAATGGCCTTGGTCATGTCTAAAACCAAATATACAAAGCCTTATGGAAAACAAGCATAGTCTAATCTTCTAGATCATTGCACCCCTGAATTGGCAAATTCTGATTAGTGTATAATTAAAAGCATTGATCTTTAACAAATAGATGATCTTGATACTATTCCCATGGATAGGATTATCTATAGGCAGATATATATATATATATATATGGCTCTCATTAATTTAGGAAAGTATAGCATAATAGAAGCTGCTAATCTATTTATTGATGCAATGTTTTCCGTTGATATTATCATGGTTATAATTAGCTATGAATTGAATATGGTTCCTTTTCAATGTTATCATGATTGTACTTGTTCTAGGCCAAGATCTTTACTTTGACTTAAGATGATTAAAGGTGAATGCAAGTGTATTCAATTGCTATAAGATGTCTGCTATGTGCTTGTGAACCTATCAGGAAGGGTGAATCATGGGTAAGTCGGTTTGCCTAAAAACCCCACCTAGGTTTCCGCACCACAGGCCCGAGACAAGGGTTGGGTCATGGAGGGTTGGGGGTCCCACCTTAGATTCTGCCCCACAGGCCAGAGCAAGGGTTGGGCAATATTCTACCCCATAGGCCCGAAGCAAGGGTTGGGCAATAGGAGGTGGTAGGCCTTAGGCCACTTGGACTCTATGGTTCCTCCCCCCTGATAGGACAAGTGTCTTCCGAGGTGTTGCCATGAGTGGAGTATGCAAACACTAAGCCACTAGGCAAGAAGGTTTGTGATGGACAACCTCTTGAGTTTTATATGAGGGCTTCAGGACAGATCCACCTATGGCACTCCTCTTATGTCTTCATTATTGCTTTATGATTGTGCTGATGTTTTGGATATCTAGATATTAATGCTAACAGATATGTTGTTAATGTGGTGAATACAGGGTTCAAATCTAGGGTTATTGAATTAGGAGAACATTTATTCGGAAAGAAGAAACCCTCAACCTAAAATCAACAAGCAAATTCTAGGGCAAGACAGGTAAGGGACATTACATTTTCATTATTATTTTGGGCAAGGACATTACACACAGCACTTGCAAATATGTTTGAGTGAATTCAAATAAGTTTGAAGCAGATTTGAAGAGCAAATTTATGTACTTTTGGGATTTTGTGTCGAGAATATTTTTATTCTTCTTTCCAAGCATATGCATGGCTCCTATTTCTTTCCTAAACGTTAGATTTAGGCTTTTAGGCATCTTTTGAAAGCATTGAATTCACTTTTCATAAATTTTAATGCTGATTTAAGTTATTGTATATGAATGAAAATGCTAGTTACTTTCTAGTTAGGGTTTTTCAAATTATGGAATACAAAAATGTTATTTTGCTTCAATTATTATTGTCATTTATTTATGTTCAACATGCAAACCATTTTATGTTAGTTTTATTTTATATTTTAGGTGAAACATTGCTTTTTTTCCTAGTGTAACCTGTAGGGTTTTGTTTTATGTTCAAAGTGTTATTTTTTAATTTGATTTTTTTTTTAAACTAAAAACTGTTGCATCAAAAATCATTTTTCTAATTTTATGAAATTGTGAACGTTAGGTTTGCACTCAGCAAGTTATAGCATACAATGACATGAGCATTAACAATTTGAATCTGCCGCTCAAAGTCACAAGGATGTTGCTTGGAAAAATGGCACACCAAGACTGACCTTAGGGACCATTATTTGCAGCTACTATGTGAAGAAAATACATGGAGGCATCAATCGCCTCAAGTAACATATTGCAGGTATTCCTTGTTGCAATGTCAGTGCATGTCCCAATGTCACAACTAAGATAGAGCAAAAGACAAACAACCCTTGCATTAACAAACAAATGGAGCAACAGTAGCAACCATTAATCCCAAGTTGGCACAAGAAACAAAGGTGGATATGACAAAAAATTGTAGACTCTAGTCATCGTCCACAAACTCATGAGACATCCACCTTGTCAAGCTTGAGCAAAGCCTAACCACAGGCATCTTTTGTACCTCAAAACACACCTCAAGCACAACCTTCACTTCAACGAACATGGAACAAGGAGATGCACAAGGAACTAGATAAGATTTGTGCTAATTTCTAGTATTACAGCAGCCTTCCTTTCAATACGGTGAAGCCCCCACTTAGGTAGAATTTGGTCACAATGTTAACAATTGTAGAGAAAGGCTACACAACGCCCTCTCCATATGACTTAACTAGGCAATTGCTTCAAAATGTTGTCACAAATGCAAAATCAATTTTAGATGAACAAAAGAAGCAATGGCGCAAGGTTGAATCCACCATACTTTCAGACGGGTGGACAGGTGAAAAGAATTGCACTCTTGTTAACTTTCTGGCAGCTTCAAATGGTGAGATGGTATTTTTGAAGTCCATAGACATCTTTAATAAGGTAAAGAACGCAAAAAAAAAGAGTCTAATGCTAGAGGAGATTGTGTTAGAGGCGAGCATTGAAAATGTGATGCAAGTCATCACTAATGCAGCAACATATAACAATAGGAAAACTGCTTCAAAAGAGGTGTCCATAACTTTTTTTTGGACCCCTTGCATTGCCCATTGCCTTGACGTCCTTTTGGAGGATAGGAAAAATTGATTGGGTGAGACCAATCATGGAAGAAGCCAAGAACATCACAAAATACATATATAATCACCCTTGGCTTCTCAACTTGATGAGAGATCACACCAAAGGAAAGAGCTTGAGCAAACAGGTCAGACATGGTTTGCAACTAACTGCTTCACATTGCAAAGCATTTGGAGTTTATTAACACCTTTGAAATATATATTTGTGAACCAAACATAGGTAGATTCATAGTATTCAAATAAGGTTGATGACAAGGGATCATAAAAATAATTTTTTTCATGTTGCAAAGAGAGCTGCAAAGATTATCAAGGTAACTTCAAACTTCAATTTAAATTAAATATTGAACCCTTAAATTTCACTTTTTTTAAGTATTTGTTTTAATTGTACATTTAATTTGTTTGTAAATGACTAAATCTTTGGTGGAAGTTTTGAAGTCAATGGATGGAGAACTAGACCCAATGTGATACATTTATGAAGTCATGGACAAGGCCAAGAAAGCCACCCAAAACTACTACAAGAGAGATAGAGAGAAATTTGATCTCATTGATTGGAGGTGGAACAATCAATTCCACCAAACCATTCATGTAGCTAGGTACTACCTCAATCCCAAGTTTTACTTCTCAAATGAAGTCATAGATATTAATGGAGAGGTTATGGAAAGTATCTCAATGTGCATTGAGAGGATGACAACTGAGCTTGAGGTTAAGGACTTGATTATTCAAGAGTTACAGAATTACAAACAAGCTAGGGGAGGCTCTTTCCTTTTCCACTAGCTATCCAAGGGAGATCCACTCAAACACCAAGTAACAAAAAATTGGATTCTTCACTTAAATCTTACAATTATTGCTTACAAGTTACAATTATATTTTACTTACAAATTTTTAAATATCTTTCTTGGAAGATTAGGGTGGAGATACCTCAAATCTTCAAAAGTTAGCCCTTTGTGTTTTGTTTCAACCTTGTAGCATTTCTAGAAGTGAGCATAATTGAAGTTTGTTTGATGTTATTCACACAAAAAGTGGAACAATTTGCCACAGCAACACCTCAAGGACCGTTTTTTGTTAAATACACCATTCTCCTTTACACAGAAAAAGCAATCACAATTACTCAAGAGCATATAGACTTGGATGAGTTTGATCCACATAGAAACTAGACTGGATAGAATAAAGACACCCCCACGTTTACAAAAGACAAGGTTGCTAATGTCGAGAGGCAATCTATTGACGGTGCAACTGTAGCTAAAGGAAACATTGGGTTGGATGACATCATTGCACATAATGTCGAACTTGAGGCTAAGGAGTCATTGCCATCTAATTCTAGATGGAACCATAACTTTCTGGTATGAGAGTGGACCCCCAACCTGCAAAGAGTAGGCCCTCACCCAATTTTTCACTAGAATGAAGAAGAGGAAATTTTAAACTATCGTAGCGTGCATGGATATGCAATCTATAATGATGGTTGTCAATGACAATCATGATAAATTCGTAATACGTATCACATTTATCAGCTGGTCATTGTTGCATTCCCATGATAATGTGATATTGTAATCTCTTTGTAATAATCTAATAGAAAACACTTCCCCAATGTTTTAGAAACTGATTTGATACATTTTGTAATTGTGTTTTCAATTTATGTTTGTTTAATGAATTTAAGTATTTTTTAAGTTGCCAAGTTTCTGCAAATCCAAGTTTTTTGGCTATATTTATAAGCATTGATGTATTTATGCTTTTGCAATAGGTAATTCATTATAAGTCAAAAAAATCTAATACAATCTTGTAAAGATGGTCATGTGGCTCCCCTTGGATCACTGAGTTCTTGATACATTATAGCTCTCAGCTATAGTTCTATAGGCATTTAACATGTCAAGTAGAGCTTATGTGTTGCTCTTGGTGACTCCTTGTAAAGCGTCTAAGGCCAAGGATGTTCAGGAACTACGAGATTTATCTGTTGGTAAAGGATTCTCCCACAGCATGAATACATGCAATTGTTCATAGACTCTACATATCAGAGTTTCCATATCCACAAACTCCCTCCTCTCGGCTCTATTGGTAGTCATCCTTTTTGCATGGGAACTTCCTTTCACTGGATTGTTTTGTAGCATATAACTTTGTGTGTACCTAATCAGCCTATAATGTTTGTCCATTTGGATCATACCTATCTCTTATTAGGTTCTTTTGTTTCCTAGATTAGATTTTTGATCTCTAGTGGTTCCTCTTGTAGCATAGATATTGTAACTTGTTCTACTTTGGAGTTTCTATCAACCTAGTTTGGTCATTGGTGGACACTGACATATTTCTTTCTCCCTTTCTGCGGGAGCTAAGAATTGGAGTTGTTTCCTTTAAATCCAAGTCCAAGGCTGAGAGTGCCAACTCACAGCATTTCTTAACTGAAACGGAGCAAAACCAGAGAGATTTCAAATATTCGTTGTTATTAACAGGAAGCAAATGCTTCATAAATAGAATACATAAGAGAGGTTTCCCAAATCAGCGTTATGCTAATGGAAACATCAACGGAAGACAAAAAAAGAAAGAAATCTAACGTAAGCTAAAATACAGGAATGTTACAAGTGATTGCATTAATTAATTACAAAATATAATTTTAATGCCTCCCTTAAGCTCAATCTATCAACTACACCAAGATGCCCCCTAATTACAAACTTATCTGGACACTTGGTGAGAATATAATTTTAATAGCATCTTCCCTTAATGTCCTCAATCTATCAACTACACCAAGATGCCCCCTGAATTTTACAAACTTATCTGGACTAAGAGACTTGGTGAGAATATCCAGCAATCTGATCCTCCGTTGGAACATACTGCAATACCACTGATCCATCTTCAACAAGTTGGTGGATGAAATGACAATGAAGTTCAACATGCTTTGTCCTTTCATGGAAGACTGGATTCTTGGCTAGTTTGAACACCCCTTGATTGTCACAGTACAAGGGGGAAGGCCCTGCTTGAGACATTTGCATGTCCGAAAGCACCCTTCGAAGCCAAACTGCCTCACAAGTTGCTTTAACAGTTCCTCAATATTCAGCTTCAGTCGAGGAAAGAGCCACTGCCTGTTGCTTCTTGTTGGTCCATGTAACTGCACCTATACCCAAACTAAATACATACCCTGAAAAAGACTTTTTGTCATCCACATAGCCTGCCCAATCTAAGTTTGTATACCCAATCAACTTAGGATCCTTGCACCTTCCATAGAGAATGCCAAAGTCGGAAGTGCCTTTCACATATCTCAACACACGCTTCGCTGCAATCCAATGTTCAGCTTTAGGGGCTATCATGAAGCGAGAGATGTAGCTCACTGCAAAACTGAGATCAAGTCTAGTAGCAGTGAGATAAATGAGGCTGCCTACCAGTTGCCTAAATGCAAATTCATTTTTCACAGGGGAATCTGATTTTGCTGATAATTTGAGCCCTTTCTCCATAAGTGTTGATGCAAGTTTGCAGTCACTCATCCTGAACTTATCAAGCAAACTGTGAGCATACTTAGACTAAGAAATGAAGATGCTGTCAGTTGTCTGCCAAACCTCAACACCAAGACAATAATGAAGAAGTCCCAAATCTGTCATGTCAAATGATTGACTGAGATTGTGTTTTATCTCCTTAATCAAATGTTCTAAGCTACCAGTAATGATAAGGTCATCAACATAGACAACAAGTACAAGAATATCATCATCAAAACGTTTGACATACAAATTTGAATTAGAAGGGCTCCTCTGGAAGCCATGATCAGTAAGGTACTTATCAATTTTCATGTACCATGCCCATGGAGCCTGTTTAAGACCATAGAATGCTTTCACAAGTCTGCAAACTTGATGTTCTTTACCAAGAACTTTGAAACCAGGAGGCTGTGTCATATAGACTTCTTCCTATAGATCACCATTGAGAAACGCACTCTTAACATTCATATGATGGACTTTCCAACCAAACTGGGTTATTGTAGCGAGGACGAGCCGAATAGTATTCATTTTGGTTGTAGGAGCAAAAGTCTCCTCATAGTCAATGCCCTCTGTCTGTGAGAACCCTTTGGATACTAACCGAGCCTTGTACTTGTCAAGGGTTCCGTCAACCTTATACTTAACTTTATACACCCATTTGCAACCAATGAGCTTCTTCACAGGTGGAAGATCAGAAAGCACCCAAGTGTTATTCTTCAGAAGGCTATGATTTTTAGCCTCCATAGCCTGTTCCCACTCAGGTATGCCTTTAGCCTCAGAATATGTTTGAGGCTCAGAGATGTTGTGCAGATTGGCCATGAGAGCAAAATTAACAGTATTCTACTGCTTGCTCTTTTTCCGAGCAGTTCTACCCTCAATCAACTCATCATCGTGAAGATCACTAATGGTCTTGGCATACCATTTAGGCCAGAGAGTAGAAGTACCAATATCTAAAATAGGAGGAACAACATCACCAGGTGTGGCTAGTATAGAATCAGCTAGATCAAGATCCAGATTGTCCTGAGGAAGGGCGGGTGGTGGAACATTCTGCTGAGGTGGCTGCTCAACTACAGAATCCCTCCCATCAGGTGGACTCAGGGGAAGACAAACACCCAATTTAGAAGCATTCGGAGGCTATTCCTCAAGACGCACGTAAGTAGAAGACTGAAAGAAAGGCCCAATAGCTTCATCAACCACAACATCACGGTTGAAGATGAGACGATCTGTCTCAATATCAATCAGCCTATATGCCTTATGATTCTCACTATAACCAATGAACATGATTTTCTGGCTTTTGGAATCCAACTTAGTGCACTTGGCATCCGAAATCCAAACATGGGTTGTAGAGCCAAAAACTTTCAAGTGGTTGATTTTAGGCTTACGTCCAGACCAGGCTTCTCCAAGAGTCATCTTCTTAACCACATGAGTTGGAGATCAGTTCAGAAGATAAACAACAATATAAACTGCTTCAGCCCAGTATTTCTTAGGATGTGTCTATGCTCCAACATAGAACGAGCCATTTTAGTGATGGTGCAGTTTCTACGTTCAACGACAACATTTTGTTGTGGGGTGTATGATGTGGTGAGTTGGCGCTTAATGCCATGTGCAGCACAGAATTTGGAGAAATCAGAAGAACAAAATTCCCCCCCATTATCAGACCTAAGAGTAACTATTGGAGAACCAGACTCTTTTTCAACTAAGCCCTTATACTACTGAAATATACCAAACACATCTGATTTGTTTTTCAAAAAATACACCCACATTTTTTTACTAAAATCATCAACAAATAATTAAAAATACCTGCAACCAGTAACTGAAGGAGTATTCAATGGACCACATAAATCAACGTGAACCAAATGCAATACCTTGGAAGCTTGCCAAGAGTCACCATCCAAGAAGGGAGTTCAGTGCTACTTTCTAGCCTGACAAACCTCGCATACTCCATGATTCTAAGTCTGAATTGCAAGGAGGTCACCAACCAAATCATCATGAGCTAACTAAGAAAGATACTGCATGTTCAGGTGCCCATAAGCTGACGCTAGAGACTGTCGATGGATGTACTCCTGGCTGCCATAGCATGCTCTTGAGAATCACCAAAGTCAATGAGTCTATAAAGACCATGATCCTCAATGCCCTGAACAACTGTGATGCGTCTCTCTGTTAACAATGTTGCAAGTGTGCATGTTGAAGATGATATCCAACTGAGGAGAGTGTCATAATCTGACTAACAGAAAGAAGGTTCAACTCCATGCCAGGGACGAAGTATACATCGAGAAATATTAAATTTCTTCCTCTAGAGTGAATCTATACGTTGCCCTTGCCGACAACAGTATACTCCTCGCCACCTCCAAAGATGATTGAATCTCTGAAAGGCGTGTATTCAATAAACCAATCCCGGCGATGAGTGAAATGTCAAGAAGCACCTGAATCAATGTACCAAGCAGAAGATTTCACATGATCTGCATGACTCTTGGCCATGAAGGCGTAGAACGTAGACTCCTGCTCAATGTGCTCTCAATCACAATGATCTGTCAAAAAATATAAGGCACAAAACTCGAGGTAACTGGGTCATGCAGAAAAGAGGACAAAATAGCCGACTGGAAAAAGAGAGAAAAACCCGTCAAAAATAAATTACCAAGAACAGGTAACCGGCGCACAAGAAAAAAGATGTGCACAAAACGTCACAGATCTCTGGTCAAACAGACTAATGCGTGCAGAGAGAAAATTGGGACCGACAAATTTCAAGATTGCACGCCAAAGATAATACTTGAGATAGAACTAGAGATCACGTGCCAACAAAACCAGGAAAAAGACGCGAGCCCCCAAAAACCAGTGATTTTTAGAGAGGAGTCGCAATATTCTGCTGAAGCATAGAAGAAAAAAAATACAACCTCCAGTCACGCAGGTAAAAGGAAAAACGTCTTCAGACCCTGTGCAAACACAGGAAGGGTTGAAACGTGTACAAAAAAATCCCTTTCAAAAACAAGCAGAAGTCTCCACAAACTCGTGCAAAAAAAGTCTCAGATCGCCACCAAAATCACAAAGAAAATTGTGATGTCTAGTTCGTGTGTTCAAAACAGAGGAAATCACGCATTTCTTTGTGCATGGCCAGAGGGAATAAAACCCATGAAAATGATATCACATGCCAAAGAAAATCGCGCAGCCAAAAATCATGCCCAGAACAAGGTCCCAAAAAAAATTATGTCGCGAGAGGCAGAAGACAAAAAAAATGACGCGATTTGTAGAGAAAACGCACGCCAATAGAGAGAGATATGGGAGGACGTTGGAAGAAACACGTCTTCAAAGTCACAAAACACCAGCAAAAAATCACACAACTTTCTTTCACAAGAAGTCATGAAAAAACTCTAAGATAGGAAGGCGCAATTTTTCAAAAGACCAGAAAAAGATGAAGAGCACAGGAAAATTCCCGTTCTGAGAGAATGTGCGCCAATAGAAGATTTGTCAGCCAGAAGGAAAATCACGATTTTCAAAAGAATACTCGTCTCAAAAAAATCATGACTTCCTCAATCGAATCTCAGAAAGAAAAAAATGGCACTGAAGAAAAACTTATCCCGCTCACCCGCTTTGATACCATGAAACGAAGCAAAACCAAAGAGATTTCAAATATTGTAACTTGTTCTACTTTGGAGTTTCTATCAACCTAGTTTGGTCATTGGTGGACACTGACATATTTTCTTTCTCCCTTTCTGCGGGAGCTAAGATTTGGAGTTGTTTCCTTTAAATCCAAGTCCAAGGTTGAGAGTGCCAACTCACAGCATTTCTTAACTGAAACGGAGCAAAACCAGAGAGATTTCAAATATTCGTTGTTATTAACAGGAAGCAAATGCTTCATAAATAGAATACATAAGAGAGGTTTCCCAAATCAGCGTTACGCTAATGGAAACATCAACAGAAGACAAAAAAAGAAAGAAATCTAACATAAGCTAAAATACAGCAATGTTACAAGTGATTGAGCATTAATTAATTACAAAATATAATTTTAATATTAACTTCGATGCAGAACTGTTCGGATAACAAGAGTAAAGGTTCCTTAACTTGCCTATTTTCATTTTGTTTTTGCTTCCAAAGACAGAGACTTGACAAAAGTCTGTGTGTTTTCAAATGTCCAAGTTAGCTACTAGATCTGAAGTGTGTTCATACTATATATGAATTTCTTGGCAAAATTGGCAAGTTTAACAGCCCAATCATTTGTATTTTTATTTTTTATATTTAAGAGCTCATGCCTTGATACAGCTTTTGGCATCAAGTTATGCTACTGAAAACATGACATCTCAAATTCTTTGTTGCTTTGCCTCTCAAGCCTTTGCCAAATAGCCTAGAACTTGCATTGCAATGAAGATCCAATACTCATGTGTGAACTCACTAAATATTGCCTCTGACAAAAAGATCAACTATATAGAAATTTCTATATGTTTGCATCATATAAAGTTTAAACATTGTCAGCTTTATAATACAAACAGGAAAGGATTTGAATTTCCTGTAAATTGCACAAAATGAATGCCTCTTACACAACCAATGCATGATGGCAAATATGTTTTTGCCTTCTTGGTGTTTTGACTTCTATGGTATTTTTTGCCACTTCATATGGTTGTGAGATAGAAAAACCTGACAAAAACAGTTCTCAAATGTCCAGGTCACGTACCAGCTCTCAAGTGATAGCATAATATATCTGAATTTCTTGGTAGATTTGGTAAGTTTAAACTCCCCACTTATTTCAATTTTTACATTTAAGAGCCTATGCTAGCTAATCTTTTGTATCCCGGTGCTTCTTAAGGCATGCACACCCCAGATTCTTTGTTCCTTTGTTATTCAATATGAATAACACAGAACTCACAATCCAATGGAAATCCAATGCCCTTGTAATGAAATCACTCAATATTGCACCCAACAAAAGGTCTACTTGATACAAAACTCTATACATTTGTATTGCATGAACATCATTAGCCTAACCTACATAAGCAAAAAGGTAGGGGTGAGACATATGAATATGATCAGAGTAACCATCTTACATGGTAGTGATAGCTATTAGTTTCCTAAACAAGCTCAGGGAAAGGCTTGAACTATGTTTTTCTAATTTTCCAGGACAATAAACCGGGGAATATGGGGACCTGTTTTGATTAGGGAGGGAAAACAGGTTTTGAATGGACTCGAAACCATTTACAACAGGTTTTGAATGGACCCGAAACCATTTACAGACAGGTTTTGACAAGGACCCAAAACCCACACAAAGAAGAACAAGTTGCACAAGGAATCAGCAAAGACAACCAGCAGCGAACCAACAGTAGATCATAAGCAAAACAACAAGACTACCCAGATCTGCACAAAACAGAAGGTTTTGACGGGAACCTTAAACCCTACAAAACCAATTTTTACAAGGGAACTTGGACCCAAACCAGGTTTAAAAGGAAACCTGAAATCCACTTACATCCAGGAACAAACCAGGTTTTAACAGGAACCTTAAACCCATTGATCAAATGGTCACAACCTGACTCCACCTAGCAAGAAGCAGAGTAGAACCTCTTGTAGCACCACCAAACACAAATAGCCAAATCAAACTCCACCTCAAAAGGAGTAGGCTCCCCTCTATAGGAGTAGATGCCATGAAAACCCTTGCCACCACTGCAGCCCCACTGTAACAACAAACAGCTCCACCTCCATAGGAATGTAAACCACCTCAATAGGTACTGAAACAACAGAAGCCAGCAGCCAGGGAAGCGCCTCCACAAATCCACAAACCCCTCTCTACCTCAAAAGGAGAGGACTCCACCATAGCAAAAGAAGTCTTCACCTCAATAGAAGACACGAACTGGAGAAACGGGAAAGAAGCCGCCCTACCTTCAACAAGGAAAAACATGACAGCCATCAGCAACTCGAGAGGACGGGCCAACAAGAGAAGCAAAGGAAAAGGCCAAAGCACACCCTTCCCCAAAAGACCATGGGCACACAAGATGCACAAAAGGAGCAGCCCATTAACAGGAGTCATAAGAGAACTCAAAAGCCAACTGCCCAACAAGGAACCAAAACAAAAAATAGACAAAAAATCCCCCACAAAACAATCCTCATCCAAAAACCCAGGGAGATAAAAGAACTGAGCCATAAGCATAAGCACCAGAATGGACTCAACCAACATGGGGTACACCCCACAACACCACCCAATAACAAAAAAAGAACTTAACAAAACACTACTCAGCCACAAGAAGAGCCACAAAAATAGAGGCAGCATAGCCTCCCCACAAACCAGAGAAAACAAGGAGGATAACACCTCCAACAGGAAGAAACCCAACAAGGACCACACCAAGGCAAGGGAACACCCAGCACAAACCTGGGGAACAACGAAAGTAGCATCAAGGAGGGCAACCACCACATCCCGAATAGCCTCCCAAGTGAATAAATCTTGAAGCACAACCCTCTCGAGGCACACCAAGCTCATGACAGAAAGCCAAGAGCGCCGCAGAAGAGGGACACCAGAGAGTGAAGGATAAACCCCACCTCCAACCCAAATCAAGAACCTCTAAAACGGCTCCAAAAGATCTTCAAGAAACAACAAAGGAACCGACCCAAACAAACAGCTGAAGCCCCAAATCAAAAGAAAAGACCTGTCCTCAGCCCGCAAAGACCAAGAGAACAAGACATGGGCAGCACAAGACCCCAACAAAGGAGCTAGAGAAGCCTTCACCGCAACACAGAAAATAAGCCAAACCAAACGAAGGCAAAGCAAGGACTCGCCCACCACAAGGGCAGTGACCAGAAGGACCAGCGAACACCAAGTAGTAGACCACCAAGAGCGATGCAGCCTCCTGCCAACGCCCAGCACCAGGATAGAAAGAAGAGGACCCGCACCAAGCATAAACCAATCGTCATCATCCTCTAAACCATCCTCACTGTCGCCAGTTTCTCCTGCAGAATTCAAATTAGGAGCCCCGCTCCTTCTCCCACCCAGCTACCTCCGCTCCATCCGTGATGTAAAATTGATGTTTTAATGATTTGTTATTCATTTACATATAGTGAATATGGGGACTGTTTTCAAGGGTAGAATTTCCCCATATTTTGGGAAAAGATGGGAGGGTATGGATGCTTGGTGTGTATAAACACATGAAATAAAAAACTTATCACAAATTTTCATTTTCAAAACTATATATTTTCTAGCTTTTCAGTTGCAACATTAAACACAAAACTCGCAATCCAATGGAAATCCAAGGCCCTTGTAATGAAATCACTCAATATTGCACCTGACAAAAGGTCAACTTGATACAAACCTCTATACATTTGCTAAGTCACCAGGTTCGAATTCGAATTCGAATTCGACAACATTGAAATTCGAATGAAATTCGACAAGGAAAAAATTCGAAAAGTATAAAATTCGAATAAAATTCGACTCATGTAAATTTTTTATTTTTTTTATAAATATAAGTAATATCTCCATACAATTCTCTAAATAGTTTAACATTGATACATATATTTGAATCATTACAAAAAGATGACACATTTATAAAATATAAACCATAAGAAACATGTGAAATCACGATTGTGAAGATGTTCTTTTGTCAAAAAGGTACAATAACAGTAAAGACTTTAGAACTTCAAAAAAGCTCCAAGTCATCAAGAGCACTTGGCTCATCATCATCTGTATCAGTACTCAATTCTTCATCTGCAAAGTCAGGCTCATCTGCATCTAGTGCTGCTATGTCTTCACGAATTTGTTGTGATGAAGAGTCCTTTGCTGATTTGTTCGTGAGCAATTTTAAATTGCTGCGAACATAGACAAGATCTCCCAACTTTCCGGACAACAATTTATTCCTCTTTTTGGAATGGATGTGGTCAAAGCAACTCCAGTTCCTCTCACAAGCTGACGAACTTGCTCCCTGACTCAAAACTCGAATAGCAAACCTTTGTAGCTCAGGAGTTTGTGCTCCATAGGTCATCCACCATGTATATGCAGGTACATGTGTCATGTCATATTTGGCTGCTGACATTCCAAACATCCCTTCTCCTCTTTTGTATACCCAAAATTGACTTCTGATTAGTGCTGAAATTGATGGATTTGATTCATACTTTTCAACAGCTTCTAAAAGCCCTCCCATAATTTCAGTGTCACCTTCTCTATCAATAGAAAACAATTTAGGCTCCAAAAAGCAAGCTGCTGCATGTAAAGGTGTGTGCATCATTTTCCATCTGCCATCAACTACCTCCCATATCTCCATATATTCTGCTTCTACATTATTGAGTGCTTTTTGAATAGTTTCCTTACAACGGTCCATGCTTTCATAAAGCATGCCAAGGCAAGGAGTGTCACCATCAACCATACGAAGCACGTCAACAATTGGTTCACATATGAGTAAAACCTTGGCTGCACTTTCCCAGAAATTGCTATTCAGAATGATTTGCTCTACGTTCTTCCCCTTAGGACCTTTAGAAAGCACTGAGTGTTCCCATTCATTGGAACAAATTACAGACCTCAAAGCTGCCTTTTCTTCAACCACTCTTTTCAAAGTGATATAAAATGAAGCAAATCTTGTTTCACAAGGCCTCAACAACTCCCTGGATGCATGCCGCCTATAAAGACTCAATGTGAGACGATGATTCCTTATGAAATTTGCAATTGCTCTTCCTCTGTGAATAGCTTCATGTACCCATGGGAATTTAGCCAAGTCATGAAGCAACAAATCAAGACAATGGGCTGCACATGGGCTCCAATATATTTGTGGGTATTTCTCTGCAATCAGCTTCCCAGCTCCCACACAATTTGCGGCACTATCAGTTACCACTTGAACCACATTTTCCACCCCTATTTCAAGAATGGCTTCCTCTAATATTTGAAAAATGTACTCAGAAGTTTTCTTGTGGTTCATGGCATCAATCACTTTCAAAAACACAACACCTTCAGGACAAGCCACCAAAATATTTATCAATGGCCTTTGACATATATCTGACCATCCATCACTCAATATAGTGCAACCTGTTTTCCTCCAAGAGGATTTGATAGTAGCTAGTTTATCAGTCACTCTATCTTTTGACCTCTGCAAAAGAGTTGTCCTGATAGTCTCTGAACCTGGGGGAGTGTACCCTTTGCCAAACTCTGCAATTTTGTGAACAGCATTACGAAAATGTGGACTTCTTGCAACATTGAATGGAATAGCACTTGTGTAAAACAAATCAGCTACAGCATCATCCACCTCCTGTTTCTCTACTGGTTTCCAGAAGCTTTTCAATGTTCCACTCTCTGTTGATGCCCTCACCGGTTTGGATAAACCAGAAGAGGAAGACATAATAGATGTTGAGAATCTAGATTGAGACATATCCTCTTCAATTCTCTGTTTTTTGTGTGTTTTCATCAGCTTTCCTCTAATTGAAGAGGACTGTTCTTTCTCTAAAGCAGCTCTCATTTGTGGGGTAACGTCAGGACATGCTGTAACACCTCCTCCTGCACCATTTGTAATACCAAGTAAATGGTCCATTGCCCTTGTTAAACCGCCAATAAAAGGTTTCTGACACCTGTTGCATTTGAGGTCAGTTCCATTGCGAGTGACATATTTCCATGCTTCCGCAGTTGATTTCTTGGGAGACATAATCTGCATGTTTGAATGACAAAATAATATTTAATATTTAAACGTTAAAACATCCACAATTTTATTTCAAACAACATTGAGACAAAATATATAGATTTCTTATTTTAAATCTAAAAACAAAATAAAAAATACTAAATTTAATTTTAATAAACATAAATATATTTAACATATTTTTATTAATATAAAAATAAAATGAAAACACTAAATATTAATAAATAATAAGTACTAGAAATCTATAATTTTATTAATATAATTTTCAGTACCTAAAATCTATAAAATATAAAATAATAAAAATACTAAAATATTAAGAAGCTTTTAATATTAATAAAAAAATACTAAATATTAATAAACTTAATAACTGAAACTTTGAAGTCTATAATAATATAAATATATTTATATAATTTACATTTTCGTATTTTACATTTACAATAAAAATGATTTGGACACATTATTTGCTAATAAGTAAACTGTAATTTGTAAACATAATATTAATTTATTAAATACAAAATAAAATATTAAATCATTCGTTATGGAACCCTAAATTTAAATTATGGAACCCTAAATTTAATAATAAATTAATAATAATATTGGTGACTTAGGTAAAAATCATTCGCATAAAATTATAAACCCTAAATTTAAAAAAAACAAAAAATAGCTTCTACGTTCTACCTCTTTCGATGGCCGAGGTCGGGTGATTTCGTTGAGAAACGGCGCGGATTGTGGATTATTTGCAGAGGAACCCGCGCGGATTGTGGAGACCGAAGTTGAAGCAAAACGTTGTTGATTTCGTTGCAGAAACGGCGCGGATTGTGGAGACCGAAGTTGAAGCAAATCGTTGTTGATGGCCGCAGGCCCGCAACCTACAGGGGGACGCAAATGACGGCCACTGTTAAAGCCGACGCCGACGCAAGTGACGGCCACTGTTAAAGCCGACGCCGAGATCTGAAGACGCGAACTGTGAAAAACGAAATGACTTGCAACGCCGCGCGAGAAAGAGATGAATAATATCAAATGTCGGCCGTCAGAGATATAACAAAAAAACCCTTAAAAAAACCCTAAAAAAAAAATCGCTTTATGAAAATTTTCAACGCCCTTGTTTGACTGCCGAATTTGGTCGAATTTAGACGAATTTGAAACATTTTTTTGAAATTCGACGAATTTCGAATTTCAACATGAAATTCGGTCGAATATGGTGACATAGTACATTTGTATCACATTAACATTGTTAGCCTGACCTACATAAGCCTAAAGGTAGGGATAAGGCTATTCATATGGTTAGAGTAACCATCTTATGTAACGATGATAGCTATTAGTTACCTAAATAAGCTCAGGGAAAGGCTTGAACTATGTTTCTTTACTTTTCCAGGACAAGAAACAGGGGAATATGGGGGCCTATTTCTAAGGGCAGAAATTTTACCCATATTTTGGTAAAAGATGGGAGGGTATGGGTGCTCGGTGTGTATAAGCACATGAAATAAAAAATTAAATACAAATTTTATTTTCAAAAATAAATATTTTCTAGTCTTCTCAGTTGCAGCATTAAACATTCTGGAGAGCTAAACTTTAAATAAAACCCATGACATCGAAAACTGCGTGTTGACCAATGAAACCAAAAACTGAATAACAACTTGCAAATAGTAATATCTCAATTCTGATTATTCTATTATCAAGTTATCAATCTGATGACCAATTGTTATATTATCTCTCTGCAATCTGAAATCTGTAATAGCAAAAAATATTATTTGATTGTTTCTTTGATATAAAAATTCTTTTTATTTTAGTTCTTTTATTTTTCTTTTAAGTTAATTCTGACACTGTGTCCCTGTCCACATCGACCAAATGTCCAGGAGATCCCCCCAGGTTCCAGAGGGAAGAGTATGCACGGTGTGCTACATTGAACCAGAACTCATAAATCTTCTGTCTTAAGCCACCAGCATGTGCTTTAACCATGTTATTACAGCCATAGTAGCCAGGTTTGAAATTTTTGATTCATTTAGGAGGCCAAAAAAATAGGAAATCTGGAATTTAAAAAAAATGGGTCAATAGAAGTTGAAAAATCCAAACAGAATCAGACAATCCGGCTGGTGCAAAAAATCCACATCCAGCCAGATCTGATAACTACGGTTATGGGTAAAATAAGGCTGGGAACTTAAGGTTATCTAATACCACTGTGCATTGCAATGGTAGCAACAACAAAATAGGCAAGTTCTCTTTCTCTTGGAAAGAAAACATTTAAATCGTACCCTGATAAATAAGAATCATTTTCAACACACAAAACATCCTCATCGGAACAAGTTTTTTAGCACAAGTTAGAAATTGTCAACAGGCCACAACAATTTTTAATGTACGCTGGTCAAATTCATAACCCATCTATTTTGATCTTATGCTGCTCTGTAAATTTGACGAAAAGCTCCAAGTCAAAGAGCATGACAATAGATATACAAAATATAACAGGCACAGGAGCTCAAATTTTAAAGAAATCAAGATATCCTTAAATGCAAGATACATCACATGAGATAAGTTAGATACTTACATTTGGCCAGGTGTCAGTGATAAATTCCACAATATCGTACAAGATATCTCCTTGAACATCGATCTGGTCCTTTTCAGTTGGACCCTAAAAATTATTTGTACATCTCATTTGATCAACAACACAGGCAAAGGAATCAACTTATAATAATCTGATGTAAACTATTATCTGGAAGCAAACTAATTCAAATACACTTACCTTAACCACTGAAGCTCCACTTGCAAACTTCTTACCAAGTTTTTTAGAAGCGTCACTCAATTTTATCCCTGCAACATCCATAAAAAAAATATTTAACTTTATTTTTTATGAATTGCCCACATTCTAGAAAACCATTGGTCATGAGAGAAAAATAAGTAGAGTTGCCACCCAGATAGTACCTCCCTATTCTAGGGAAAAAATTCAGAGTGTTTTGATAAAATCTCATACCAAGAAAAAATTAATAATGACAGAAAGCTTCAGGTAAAAGACCAGCCTACCAAACATATCAAGACCCTTCACAGTGGTAACACATTTTCGTTTATTTCGAACAACCTTCTCAACTACAACCTCTGGCTTTTCCTGGCGTAAATCATCAACAGTAACCAATCAACAAACTTAAAACAATATAATATGATTAGCTTGAATGGCATACAGATGGACAGATTGTAAGGCATTAGAAACTATAAAGAATATAATCTGATTTAATTTAAAAGCATACAGATGGACAGATTGCAGCACATTAGAGAATGTGTACCACATATTCATTGTTTATACTTTATATGATAATTGATTCTTCAAAATAAGAATGTCAATGTTGCAAAAGTGCAGACATCAAGTTTGTAAAGTAATGCATTATTATTTAGAGGCCTATATACTGCAAACAATTGAAGATTACTAGTTAACTCACACGTCATTTTTCAATCTAATGTTTTTTCCTTTAGTCTGCCCTAGAGAAGGAAAGAAAGTAGTAGTTAAATTCTATGTAAGTTTCTTTGATCTTTCCATTATCAATGCCATCTACTGTAAAGTTCCGGATTTCTATATTACATGTTTCCAGCAGGCTCTTCATTAGCTTGTATTACATGGAAATGCTGGAACCTAAACCAAAATTAATTTAATCAATCATGGGTCACCTGTTTCTTTTCTATGTGAGGATTAAAATATATTGTTTTAGTTTTGCTAAGAGCTCTAATCCTTAGCATAGATCTATTACTAGCGTCTCCTTTTATGCATATGAATTATGATATATAGATGGATATATAGATATGTGCCCATTATGCAACTTTCTCACCTTCTTTTTAATCTTCCCACCTGGAAGCCGTTTTACTTCGTCTTGGTTTGACGCACTTCCTGCAACACCAGAGAAGAGATAAGAATATCAACTTAAGTAGAAGGTAACCACAGAAACATTAAATGAAAATTCAAAGATTACAAAATTCTCTTATGCTAAATATGGGCACTCTCTTAAATCACAACAAATAAGTTTTGCTAAAATCCTATAAAGAATGTTTAATCACGATCCAGTAAATGCTCCATTGAATACCCAGAGAAAAGAACAGACTCCCAACATAAAAGTGGATGGCCTACTGAGAAGAAAAAGGTCTCCCAACCATGAAACACAAAAGAACAATCTGCCAATGTTGAAAATGGTTCTTTAATTAAGTTTTCAACTGTTATTAAACTGCTAAACAGTATCAACCATTCTAAATAGCTGAAATTCAAATAAAGATAACATCTATAAATAGAACATTGAAGAATGAAATTCAACATTTGCAATTGAAAATGGAAATCCAAACTTGAGTGAACAGTGAAATAAAAATATGAAATAGTACATATGAATATCTAATTGACATATTATTGATGCTCATTAAAAAAATGTTTAAAAATATTCCATTTTTATTTTATTTTTACAAAACAAATCTTTTTCCTTTTTTATAAGGTTGATATGGGGAATGTTTGGACATCCCTAGCATGCCCTTAGCAAATTGGGTCATCCCTCGATGTCTCAGAAAATTGGATCTCTCCAAATGCCCCCTTAAAATAGGAAATACCCTAAAGATGTCAAAAATATTCTGAAACGTCCATGGGATATCAAAAACTAATAATAGAAAACGACAACACAAAGAGGAAGTATCTTGTGTCCCTAAATCCACAAAACACCCATACCATTCAAGGTGGCCCAAGGCAATGGAGAATGCACCCTCATGATACAATACAAAAAAAACCCTCCAAAATGTCCTAAGCCCAAAACTTGGATCTCTCCAAATGCCCCCTTAAATACCCTAAAGATGTCAAAAATATTCTGAAACGTCCATGGGATATCAAAAACTAATAATAGAAAAAGACAACACAAAGAGGAAGTATCCTTGTGTCCCTAAATCCACAAAACACCCATACCATTCAAGGTGGCCCAAGGCAATGGAGAATGCACCCTCATGATACAATGCAAAAAAAACCCCTCCAAAATGTCCTAAGCCCAAAACTTGTAGTAGTATATTGCAACAGTAGCAAAAGAAAGAAAGAAATGAGATGAATTAGAGTGATGTTATTGTTCTCTATGCAATGTTACCTAAGCTCACTGTATTTATATTTCTTATGTTCTTAAGATATAAGGAAAGTGGAATGTTATACAACTACAAACATTGCATTATAATGTATACGAGATTATGGATAAGCCAACTCGGTGTGTAAATAACTCATGTTTAGATGGGCTGGACTCAACAGGTAACTTGTAAAATAGGTTATATTTTTGTGATGTTTTGTCAAGATTCAACTGCATAATTTTTTAGTCAAATTCATTGACCCATATTTCATGAGTAGTGGTTCACAAGAACGTTGAGACTTCCCAGATGGGTCATTTTCTAACTCAAAAGTGCTTAACCATGGAGTTTCCCCCAAGATCAAGCCCACTTTGCTTGCTACCCCATTTACAAAACCTCTAGCAAGTATTGTGCCTTATGAACCATTCATCATAGAGCTGCTTCACTAAGTGGGTTAAAGATTTACATTAACCCTCGTGTCATGCCCCCAAAATTGCAAACCCAAACATTGAGAAGTAAATAAATAAATAAAATAAAAAACAATATAAATATTAAAAATATGAATATAAATATTAATAATTTAATATTATTATAATTATAATCATATATATGAAAAAACTAATATAAAAATAAATATATTAACAATATATTCAATTTATAAATATAATAATAAATATTAAAATAAACATATAAACATGACATATATAATGTGATTAAGGGCAGCGATGCATTTAATAAGCTGCAGCGATAAAATAGACAAGCAACTATATACATTATGGCAGCATATTATTTAAGGAATCATTGAATATGAAGTAAAACCAAGGCAGCAATTAGTTAAGGGTTTAGGAAAGGCAGCAGTTGCTTTCAAAAGGCACATCTATTTAAAATAACACATTCCCCTCAAGAGACACATCTCTTGAATGGTATAAATATTGAAGGGGAGGAATCAAATAACAAAATGAAAATGGATGGGAAATATATCCTTTCTGAGTGTTAAAGCAGACCAAGAGATGTATGCAGGTCTTAGTAAGGTAAATACAGATTGGGAAAGAGATATAAAAGGAACTAAATCAGCAAGTAAGTATAATATAATTATCAAAATATATATAAAAATAGATACATATAAATATAGATAATATGCATGCTCATGCAAGGTGAGTATTGTAAGCCTAGAACTAATTAATAATTTAATAATGATTATACGTATATAAATACAAATATATATATATATATATAATGAGTAAAGAGATCTGCATAGCATTTCTCGTATTAATATGCATTATTACTGTAGGCATTGATCTAGATGTTGTTCTTGAGAATGCCATAACATGTATGGATACTATTGAATATTAATGCCTAGGTATAAATCTGAGTGTTTGAATCTGTTTGAAAACGTACTTGAGGGAAAGGACTTGAGAAGTGGTGTGTGCCTAGAGATCTCACTCAAGTTCCGCCCAATCTTAAGGAAAGGATGGGCCATGGAGGAGTGGAACTCCCACTCAAGTTCCACCCAATCCAAAGGGAAGGATGGGCCATGGAGGAGTAGAGGTCCCACTCAAGTTCCGCCCAACTTAAAGAGAGGTTGGGCCATGGAGGAGTGGAAGTGCCTAGACAACTTGTGAGCTCCGCCCAATTCCACCAGTGAGCAAAGTGTCTTCTAAAATTGTGACATGGATGGGTAAAGCAAGTACAAGTCGCCAACAGGGAGAGTTGTGGTATACAACCTCTTAGGCTTGATATATGGCTTCCGGCGGACCCACCATGTTACTCCTCCTAGTTCACAATAGGTTGCATTATTGATAGTCTATAAATGTGTTGCCACGGATTAATGCTAACAAATGTATATATGCATGTTTGGGAATGTTGTTCATGGGTTGAATGCAAGTTTTGCACATTCTGGATTACATCATCAAGGAGCTATTCATTTGATAAGGTGAAAACCCTAACCCTAGTTTGTGGAGATTGTGACCCATAGGCGCATTCTAGGGCAAAATAGGACAGGGGACATTACACCTCGAATTCAACTTACAAGATTTGCAGAGTTTGAAGTATTTTGCAGTTTCCCAAAATCCAAATTCCTAAGGGCATTCTCTTATTGGAGGTTTCAAATTGGAACAATTGTTGCACTATTAACTAGTACGCTTCATGGGCTTTACAAG
Source organism: Sequoia sempervirens (assembly GCA_007258455.2). Classification (NCBI taxonomy): domain Eukaryota; kingdom Viridiplantae; phylum Streptophyta; class Pinopsida; order Cupressales; family Cupressaceae; genus Sequoia; species Sequoia sempervirens. The sequence continues at coordinate 32,816 of VDFB02296902.1, read as the reverse complement.
AAGTCATCATAATCAAAATTATGGGCAGCAGTATGGATGCAGTGACCTCACAAAGCTAACTTTTTTGGACAACCAAACTACAACTTTCTACTCTAAAAGACAAGTTTGCTAGAAACCATGAACCTGAACCAATCTGGGTTGGGTTTTGATCCCAATTTGAGTCTGGCCTAAGTTTAACCAAGCTTACACATTTGGCTCAGGCAGGTCCAAACTGAACCCTGAGCAAACCCAAGGAAAATTCACTGAGTTTCACCAAAAAAAAAATATTTAAAAGAAAGAAAAAAATTAAAAGAAACCCTGAATAGCCCTAAAAAGTGACTTGTAAGTCACTAACAACACAAAACAAAAGTAAAAATATAAATTCCCAACTCTCATTCCTTACTTGCCGAAAAGTTCATTTCTACTTATTGCAGGCTGCAATAGTTTTATGTTCAATCATTGGGCACTCATTTTTCCTTTGCCTCAAGGAGTGTTAGATAGGTGCATCAAGGAAAATCTTTGCAATTTTGCAAGTTTTTCTAAATTTCTTTCCAAGCTCCACCAGAACTTTTTTTCTTTTTTCCATAAAGTTAAATATTGTTTTCTACTTTTTTGTTCCTTTTTAGGTTTTTATTTCTCTTTCTTTGTGTTTTTTTTTTAACTTTTCCTAATTTTTTAAAAAGTAGTGGTAGCCTATGGTTGTACTATTCTATTTTTTTGTTTTTCTTGATATTTGTTTATTTTAAAACATGTAGATAGAGGTATAGTCTAGAATGGATGGGAGTTCTAGATACAGGAGTTTTTCCATTTAAGGGTTTCTCCAGGTGTACTCTTGTATTTAGTCCCATTTTCATTGCTTGCGTCTACTATTTTCAGTCATTTTACAATAGTTTTCATGCTTGTTTGTATAATTTAGACTGATTGATTTAAGTGCTAGGCTTGTTTTTTTGGTTTTACAAAGTGCTTATTGAGCTGCTATAAATTAAATTTGTAGATGAAGAACAGATTTGTGGAATCTCCGTCAACTCTTTACAGATCAGACTTTATCAGAGCAAGATACAAGTTCCTTGAACAAGTTTTTGTTATAAAAAGTAGAAGATCAAGCAGTTGTGGTGAATTGATTTCATTTAAGCCTGAAATAAGTACCGAAGGTCAAAATAGAGCAGCAAGAGCAATGTCCAAAGACATTGATAGAGAGATGGATGATAGAGACGCAAGATTCCAAAAGTTGGAAGAAAATGTGGCCTAGATTTCTCTGTCAATGGGGAAATTAGAATGGCCAGAAAACATTATCCTAGCCTTGTCCCAGAGGCTGGGTATTGCTCAAGAACATGAAGAGCAAGAGTTGTCAACTAAAAGTGGTGAACAAAACTCAAAAAAGACATCTTCGAGCAATAATAATCCTCATTTCAAGGCTGAAGCAAAAAGAGGCATTCAACCATTTCATGAAGAATTAAGTGCAGAGAAGCTAGAACATTGGACAGTACAGTAAGAGGTCTAACTCTATTTCAGTTTGCATTAGTTCCAATGGCACGTATATAGGCAAAGACAAGACAAAAATGTACAAGAGTGTAAAAGGTGGATTTCAAAAGAGGGTGGTCCAACTTGGAAAGGATGTAATGGACCATGAAGTGCCAATGAAATACATCAGTGGGTTTTTTGGGAGCTTGAAGAAGCCAGTTTCGATTTACAAACCAAAGGATAAGCATTTGCTCAAGCTCATTATATGGAGATGGACAAGAAGAAAAATGCATCTTATACTCGAAAACAGCAGGGTCAAACACAAAAGCAAGGTGGTGACGAAGGCAAAGGGAAAGGTAAGTGGATATGCAAGAAGAATGCCATGACCATAGTTGATTCAAAGGACAAAAACAAGTGTCATTGCAACCATTGTGATAAGGATAGGCATACATATGAGACTTGTTGGAAACTTCATCCAAAGTTGGCTCCTTTCAGGAACAAAAAAGAGGAACACTTTTCTCAGGGGTTAACTCTAGGAGATTGGTTGCAGCTTCAAAGTAGACAATTAGTTGTTGTGTTTCACAGTAAGAAAAGGTGCATATGCTGGTAGTTGTGGGTCTTAAAAATAAGATTCGTTGACAAAGCTTTTCCATATTAAGATTCTACTCAAAGAAAAGAAAGCAGATGCTCTATTTGATACATGTTCTCATTATAGTCTTAGTTTTCAAAAGCTAGTAATTAAACTTGACTTGAATATCAATAGCTCAAATCTATATTCACTGAGTTGCCTCAAACAAGTGGTGGAAATCTGAGTCACAAAGCAATGTAAAATCATTTTTAAGCTTAATTTAGAATTAAATGATGAGGTGGTAGTAGACATAACTCCAGTAGATGTTTGTGGGATTGTTCTTGGAAGCCCATTCCTCCATCTCCAAGATGCTATTTTCTATAGGAAGGAGAACAAGTACTACGTATCCAAGGATGAAGTAGAATATGTTCTTAACTCATATGCTGGCAAGTCCTAGATTTCTATGGTAAGCACTTCACAAGACAAGCAGTCAATCAATGCTAGTGGCAAGTTTGTGCTACTTTCATTGCATGGGAAACATGAAAATGAGGCGGATGAAATAAAATCAGTCCAAGGAGCATACAATCAAGGAACAAAAGGCCACAGATCAGCTGATACAACAGTTTGGAGATCCCTTTCAAGAGCACAAGGGGTTTCTGCCAAGTAGAGCAATAGAGCATGAGATCCGGTTGTTACCCAATTGTCCTCTTCACAATATAGGTCTCTATTGGCAAAACCAAGTTGAAGCCGATGATATCAACTTACAACTGAAATCACTCATTGACCAAGAAGTGATAAGGCCAAGCACCTCACCATGCAGTTCTCCAATAGTGGTGATGCCTAAAATAGATGGGGTACTTGACAGATGTTTGTGGACTATATGACCTAAAAAAACAACCATCAAGGATTGGCATCCACTACCACGGATAGATGATTTCTTGGATCAATTACAACATGCTAAGTACTTCACCGAGCTAGATATCAAGTCTAGATATTGCTAAGTTAGAATTATATACGATGTGTAGAAACAGCATTCAAGACAAAGCAAGGGCTCTTTGAATGGTTGGCACTTCCATTCAAATTTCATGAGGCTTATGAATGAGGTATTGAGACCATTTATTGGCTCTTATGCAAAAGTTTACTTGGATGACACTCTAAATTTCACCAAGATATATGAGGAATACTTGAATCATCTCAAAGAAGTCTTGCAAGTATCAAGGGGGACAAATTGTTGTTGCATGGTAAAAAGTGTGAATTTGCACACAAACACTTGTCTATCTTGGAAATGTGGTTGGAAATGAAGAGATTAGGATAGATCTAACTAAGACAGAAGCCACAGTGAGATGGCCTACAACTTCCAATGTCACAAAGACTAGAAGCTTCATGGGAGCAGTGCAATACCTGAAGAAGTTTGTGAAATCTTTTTCATCCATAGCAGCATTGTTACAAGCTACTACATGCAGTGGAAAACGCTTCAAATGGAGAGGCAAACAGCAGAGGGTTTTTAAAGACTTGAAGCATAAAATCAGCAATGCACCAGTGTTGGCCTTGCCTAACCTTCAACAACCTTTTGAGATGGAAACAGATACTAGTGATTATGCAAGGGAGTTGTTCTATTATAGGGAGGAAGACTAATATGTTATCATTTTGAGCATGGTTTGAGGATTCTGAGAGTCCTGGAAAAGACTCTTAGGACTCTTGGGACTCGCGAGTCCTAGGGCTCGCTGAGTCGACTTGCCAAGGACTCGCGAGCCGAGTCCTGGAGAGTCCAGGCTAGGACTCCCGAGTCCTAGCAAGTGACTCGCACAAGTCCTAGAGTCGGACTCTCGAGTCCCAACTTAGGGCTCTTGGCATCGCCTAGAAACAATCAGCAGCAGTTTAAAACTTGTTTTTGTTTGATTTTTTCATTTGACAGTTTGAAACTATGAGTATGAATGATGAAATTTCAAATATTGAGTGCTTGAAGATCATATAACATGTGTAATATTTGAATTATGACAAATTGATAATCAAATTAGGCTCTTATGTTCTCTAACTGCATTAATTTATTTTTGATTTTTTGTAAAACTACAGTTTTCTTTTTTGCCGAGTCCTAGCTGAGTTTTTTGCCGAGTCTGTATCAAGTCCCAAGTCGGAGTCCTATTTTGGGCTGCTGAGTCTGCACCGAGTCCGAGTCCTCAAACTATGATTCTGAGCTCTTCAGCAGTTCAATCCTAAAATGTTGCATAGATGACAAGAAATTGTATGCTCTAGTCTAGGCAATCAAGAAAAGGAAACACTACTTGATGGGCAAAGAAACAATTGTCCATAAAGATCAACCCCTTCAATATTTGCAAGCTCAAACCAAGTTGTTGTAGACTAGGCATTACAAGAGGATGGATTTCTTGCACAGTTCCACCTGGTTATTAAGCACAAATAGGGGTGACCAATAAATTAGCAGACATGTTGTCTAGGCCAACTCTACTTTCAACAGCTAGCACTCTTTCTCGGTTGGAACTCTTCACCAAAGAAAAATTATGGGCAAGATAAGGACTTTGGAGAGATATACAAGCAGGCTATAAAGGGTAAGGCTGTGGATTTGGAACCGAAACTAGAGTACTTTCTCCAAGGAGGATTGATCCAAATTGGGCAAGTTGTGAGTTCCCAAAGAAAGGAGGTTGGTGTTCTTAAGGGAAGCACATATTTTCCAAGGTTGCTGAGCATTCTGGGGCTGCTAAGTCAATACCAAATCTTTAGAGGTGTGTGAATTGGCCATACATACAAGTTGATGTCGTAAAGTTCATTCATGGGTGCAAGTTGTGTAGCATGAGTAAGCCAAATAATAGGAAGTTGGGGTTGTATCAACTATAACCAGTACCTTCCCAGCCATGGGAGAGCATCTCCATCGATTTTGTGGGAGGATTAACTATGTCTAGAAAAGGGCATGATTATCTATTTGTTGTAGTGGACCATTTTAATAAGATGTGTGTGCTCATTTCCATACAATAATATTCTTCAAGATAGTGATACAGCTAAGCTGTTTCTCATGTGTGGGTTTATTTTGATTTACCTAAAAGTTTCATATCAGAACATGATACAATGCTCTTGTGGAAATTTTCATGTGCTATGTAGGAAACAGATGGTTACTAGATTGATGAGATCAATCACTATTCCTCCCCAAACCGATGGGCAAACAAAGGTGGTAAACCAGACACTTGTACAAGTCTTAAAAGGGTATAATCAGAAGCATTCTAAGTCATGGGATGAGAATTTAGCACAAATACAACACTCTTAAAACAGGGCAGTCCATACTTCAACAAGTTTATCACCATTTGAGGTGTGTCTTATACCTAACACCTAGACCTTTGGATGTTCCTTAGGACAGACACATAAGGATAAAGGTCAAGTCAATTCATAAGACTACACAACCGAAAAGTTAACTGAAAGACTTTGACATACTCATCTCTCTATTCACAAGACGTTACAGGAGTCACAAGCCAGGTATAAAAGAGGGCATGACCAACATTGGATCGAGTATAAGTTTTAGGTTGGAGACCAAGTTTGATTCTATCTTGACTCCAAGGGCAAGCAAGGAAGTTGAAGCTCTTAATATATAGCACATTTCAAATTTTGGAACAAATGGGTATAATTGCTTTTTCATTTGATTTGCCTCCATAAATGAAGATGTACCTAGTGGTAAATGCTAAGAATCTACGATTGTTTGAGCCTTTGATGCTTGATGAAGAAGGTTTGCTGCTGCCTCCTATTGATGATCCTGCTACATAGTTAAGAGGATCTGGAGTGTGACATCGTGCTTCGGAAGGATAGTACTTGCAAAGGGGGCAAGAGACTTGCCTGATTGGACTAGGGGCAATCACCAAGCAAGGAGAAGTAGTATTCAACAAAGAATGGGGGGAAGAAATTTCCTCACTTGATAAGTTCCTAATTGGGCACCTGCGATTTGTAAATCAAATCTTGAATCATGATCAGAAGATTAGTTGTAGTCACTTTCAACCAAAAAAGATGTCAAAAGACTCTGTAGACTCAAAAACCCTTGCTAAAGAAGGTTTCAAAGCAAACAAAGCATTCCTTGATACTAAATATTACCTTGAGTTGATCCAAAACACCTCAGTGAAGTCAAAGTTTTAGAGGAGTGCTGAAAGAACAGTGTATTTTGGCATTGGGGATGAAACCGCTGGTTTTGGCAGACCGGAACCGCTCCCTCAGTTTTGCAATCACCCCAACAGATATGAAACCCATCCAATTCCAAGCATTGTGTGCAAAAGAAACCCATCCAAGTTGTGGAACTAGTTTGTTGATATTGCCATAAGTTTCAAACGGACCTTGAGACACTTATCCTACTTGTAAGGTTGAGATTTAGTGGCATGGGGAGTTTGAAGCTCACTCTAGCTCGAATTTTTTTCCCACTTAAGGGTATCTCCAATGTACGCTTGTGTTCAGTCCATTTTCATGCTTGTGTCTACTATTTTCAATCATTTTCCAATAGTTTTCACACATGTTTTCTTAAGTCCTTTGAACTCACTGATTTGTTTAAGCGTTAGGCTTGTTTTTTTTGGTTTAAGGAATTGTTTATTGAGTTGGTATAAATTAAATATGTAGTTAAAGAATACATTGGTGGAGTCTCTACACTTGTTTACAGATTAGTAGACCACCTACAATGCCATCTTCAAGTAATTTGATAGTGGTTTCCAAACATCAATTAGAAAATGTATTTTCAAAATGAGGCAAAGCACAATCTCAATGAACACATTGCGTGTTACATTTACACTGATGAGCTTCCTTTCAACCTCGTAAGATCACCATACTAGTAGAAAATTGTGAAGGGAAGTATGAGGCACTCAAAAGGTATACAAATTTTGGCTATGAAAATATACACACTGGCTTATTGGCCAAGGAAAGGAAGATTGTAGATGCTTAATTGGAGCCCATTAAGGATTCACAAGCCAAAACGAGGTTGTCAATTTCTAATAGATGGTGAGATTACAAAAATAGACCCCTAATTAATGCCATTGCAGTGTAGCCTAAAGGAGGCATTTTTTTTTTTCAACTAATTGTGAGGGGCAAATGAAGGATGCAAATGTTACCACCATTATCATCATATAGTTCATTTAAGTGGTGGGACCTCAAAATATTGTACTAGTCAAAACAAATGGTGGTAAAAATTGCAGAGTTCCGTAAAAATTTAGCTGAAGTGAGATATAGACACATATTTTGAACGCCATGTATCGTCCACTCACTCAACTTGATTATGCAAAAGTTTAGCACACAATCTGATTGGATAAAACAACTCTACATTGAAGTTGATGAGATTCAAATGTTTGTGACTACTCATCATATGTCACAAGCCATCTTCAAGCCCTCCTCAAAATTGGAGCTGTTCAAAGTAAGTTTATAAAACTTACAATATTTTATTTTTTGATTTAGTTCAATTCTAAAATTTTACTCTACATTTTTTATTTTACTTTTTACATCATCTACTTTGTTTTTTAAATTTTAAATTGTAAACACAAAGTAGATGATTCTTTGAGTATTCAACCCAAAAAAGTTCAATTTGTTTTAATTTTTTGGCACCATATTAGGTTGTTGAGACTTAAGTTGCCTTACAAACAATCATGTTAAAACAAATTGTGAAGGTGTGAAAGACCTTGAGTGCCATGGTAATCAGCAACCTTTAAAGTGCATTAGTCCTAGACAATGATTGGTAGGCCTATGTAGAATTTGTGTTGAGTGTCATTGAGCCCATCATGAGTATGATCAAGTTCACTGATACGGATCAGCCGTGTTTGGGTAAAATATATGATGACATTGACTCCATAACAGCAATATAAGGAACATAATGGTAGCTAAGGAGTAAGAACCCTCTAAAACATTTTTAAAATAGGCGCAAAAATTATAGTTAAACAGTGGAACAAAATGACCACTTCATGCATCTCCTAACATTTGCTTTGACCCTTAAGTATTATACCACAAAGATAATTTCTTTGCTCATGAGGATACCACCTTACAAAGACATTGAAATTAGCAAAAGGGTAGAAGGCAACATTCACTACCCTTCCCTAATTCAAATGTAGAGGACATAATCGTGGGTGAGATTGGGAATTTTATAGCTTCAATGAATTGCAACATAAGCAATCTTCAAGACAAATAGGAGGATGCTCACATATGGTGTTACCTTCATGGCCAAGGATCTTTTTATACGTATAGCTTCTTGCCATCAAAGTTTTATCGAAGGAATGTTTTTTTTTTAACTTTTCTACTTCTCTTGAGAAACTATAATTTTAATTGTCATATTGACTTCATCTCAGATCTCAACAAGTTGTAGTTCCTCTTCAGCTAAGCGGAACTGGAGTAAATAATTTTTTATGCACTCAATTAAGCACAACTGGAGTGAGCTAGGGACTTTTATAGCTTCAACAAATCACAACCTAAGCACTCTTTGAGACAAATAGGAGATTGATCACATATGATGGTACCTGCATGGCCAAGAATCCATTCATACCTATAGCCTCTTGCCATCAAAGTTCTATCACAAGTATGTATTTTTTAATCTTTAACTTTCTTACTTCTCTTGGGCAACTATAGTTTTTAATGTTGTATTGCCTTTATCTCAAATCTCAACAAATTGTGAGTTCCTCTTCAACTAAGTGGAACTAGAGGCCATACTTTTTTATATACTCAATTAACCACAACTAGATAGCACCGAAAAAGGCAAAGTAACTGGTATATACAAGCAATTCAAGTACAAGGAAGGGGCCACAAAGTATTGAGATCTAGCCCTTGAGCATCCCAATTTGGATGAGAGGCACAAGGCTTTTACATAGGACCCGCATAGTGAAGCTAGTGGGAGTGGCACTAAGGCGCTTGTGGTTCTAGTGAACCAGCTAATGACATAGATGCTCTCAATGAAGAGCATTATGATGATTATTGATTTGTATTGACTTTTAATGTGAAGTTATGATAATATAAACCATTGATTTATCTTTAACAATTATGATTTGGCGATTGACATTGAATTATCTACTATGAGATTTGTCCTCAATTCTAGATTTAATTATGTAGATTTTGTGCAAATTATGATTATTTTTAATAGTTTATATATATGATACGGCTAAACCCATTGACCAAGCCAAAATCAAACCCAAACCCACAATATAGCCTTTCTAGTTGTAACTTGAGCAGAAAAAAGAGCATTCTTTGTAGGTTGCAATCAAAATAAGCAAGCAGTGGATTTTCTAATAATCAACATTCCTTTATGGCTCCCCCTTGCTTTGCAATTATTACCAACATGCATGAGAGAAAAGGTCATTAGAGTAATGACCAGTCATGGAAATCAGTCATTGTAGATATGACAAAAAAACAAGTACACAGATCAAAATCCAACAAAGAGTAATAAATCAATTCAAATGACAGTGAAAGCTCCAATTACTTAAGAAAATAGAAGATATTGGTTTGACTGGGTTGGTCCAATATTGATAATAATTTTGAGACAAAGGCAGCTTATAAGGCATTACATAAACTCAAAGATTTATTAATCACCATTCTTCCCCTATGCTAGCAAATGCTTGGAGGTTTTGTGTGCTTTGTTGGTCACCTTGAATGTGATTATAAAATATACATGGGAGAAAAGGTCATTAGACTCAATTTCTACTCATGAAAATCGATAATCATAGAGATGGCTTAACAAGATAAACAAATCACAAACCCACGAAGATCAAAAATCTAAATTGAGCATCGTTTGCATTTTAAAGGAAATATGCAAATCTACCAGCCCTCATGTTTTTCATTACATGATGTATAGTTAAGAATGGAGGTCCATGAAGGCAAGTTTTCTTGAAACCCTAGTTTTTCACCTTTATTGTGATACATGCAGATACATAAGAATTCTAGAAGGGGTGACGTATATGCCAGAGGATGGTGGTTCACATTAAAACAACATTAGCATAGGCCTATTGGCAGCAAGATTACCACAAGAAGCTTAGATGGGGAAGCTTGTATTTCGTGGCAAAACTTCAATTAGTGGAAAATATTTTTTGGATTGGAATGTAATTCAACAAGTTTTATTGGCCAAAAGTGAATATGAGAAACTTCTTATGCTAAAAATGGATCAAGTCTACAAAAGTGAATAGACAAAACAAAATTACAAAGTTATCATTTTTGAAGAATAAAATTTAATCCCTAGATGGGCTAGACAGGAGTAGAACAAACACAATTTATGAGTTCAAAAAAGAGTTACGATATAAAGAAGCGGAGATAACTTATTTGAAGGACTGCATTAAATTTATATCAAGGAAATGAACAAAATAAATGAAGCACAAAAAATATTCAAATGTGGTGTTTCCTACCAAGGAAGCTTCAATATTGCAAATTCATAAATGCATTCAAAAGGATAAGGTGAAGATGATCTAGAGAACATCCAAGTGGAATTTTTTAGCAGATTTCTGAATATTTCTGAAAAAATATTTTTCAGCATTTTCCTACCTTTCTTTTTTTGCATTTTTTGCCCTTCAGAGCAGAAATTGGCAATGCAATAGTTGGACTTGCTTATGCTAAAGTCAAAGCCAGATTAATTAGTTCATAACCCAATCTTTCCAATATACAGACGAACTCCAAATTTCGAGTAAAGGGCTAGAAATTATGACCCCCAACAAATAGGAGTACCCAAATTAAATAAATAAATTCAATTTTCTGATAAGTTTTTCCATATCTGACTGTCAATTTCAACTTCCAAGGAAAACACAGGTCACTACTAAGTGTGAAGGCTCTTTGATTCTCATAAAGAACCCTAACTTACTGTTCTTAGTAATTTTTCAGTTTCCAATATCGTAAAACTATATAATAGCTGGGTTGGAAGCATGTAATCAAAGTAGAAGGCATAAAACTCTCCTATAGAATTTGCCCATTTAGTACAAGCTTTCAATTGAAATAAGAATATACTTTGTCTGGCTATTCAATAATTGTCAATATTGTTTTATTTGAGTTTTGTTCAATTGTTGTTTATAATACATTAAATTCCTAAACTAGTGTATTGTGGATTACCATCTTAATTCGAATAAGTGGTATCAAGGCCTAAGCATTCTTGCATGTACAATCAAATGTGCTCAGTATATCAAAAACTCGGGATGAAGACAATAGATTTATTAGATACTTTCCTAATAGATGCAAACAATTGTAAATGAATATTTAACAAGCTATTGAATCCTTAAATCCCTTCAAGAAGTTGATCTCAGAAGCTCCCAAAAGACAGATTGGAGATGATGAACCAATTTGCACAAATGCTCCAAAAAGCCTCAAATATGTCACAAGCCCTATCGAAAAGGCCATTTGGTGGCCAAACCCCCTTCAAATTCTAAATAAACTTTTGCATCCTCACCTCTAGGGGAAAACTGATGCAAATTTGCTGATGACTAGATTTCCAAATTGGAAAAAAATTCTCAGGAAATATTTTTTCAGATTTAAACAAAAATAGCTCACTCTCCCAAAAGTTGAACCCGATCTTCAAGAATGGTGGAAGGCTACTTTACTAGCCAAGGAGGAATCAAGGGGTCTGCACTTTGAGAAAGTAATGAAGGTGTATCCACCTCGGGATATTTCATTAAGGCCATCAAAGTAGATTTTTTCCTAAGGACACACATAAAGAATAGTATATCCAATTTCAACTATTGCGACAAAAGGACTAGTCAATACAAGACCACCAATATATTCCATGCATTGTCTACAAAGCTCCACATCAATGACTCAAAGAAGCATCAAGCCCTCAAGTACCAAAGCAGCCTTCACCATTGTATTCAAGTGGAGATGGCATTTCTAAATAACGAAGTTCTAGGGAGTGCCATTCATTACAAGATGAAGAATGAAGAGAAAGTAAAGCTCAAAGGTAAAAAGGAACCTTCTGCAAGTGTGAAGCCAAAGGGAAACAACCAAAGCAGGTTTGCAATGAGGCAAAAATATAAGGATACTCCCACAAAATCTAACACCAAAGAAAAGTGAAAAGAAATCTCAAAAGAATATAAGCGTGGGGTATGAGGATATACAATTTTAGCAAGATGCTAGGTTGAAAAGCATCCATTATTTTCGTGATGATCTAACCTTGAGGAGTTGACTAAATATGGAATATCACAATGAGAAGCAATTATATACAGGAGTAAGATTTCAAACATTGGCAGAAATTAAAATGGATCTCCCAAAATGTAGTTAAGGTAGTAAAGACTCTCAACCACTTAATGCCATGTTATTTTCTCCCCTATAAAAGAGGACAGAATATGCTAGTTTAAGAAGGGGATAACTCTGGATTTGATGCAGTTAAAGTTGCATATGTGGAGGCAGTATAGTTGGAATTTGAAAATAGCTGTGGTACCTTGCAAAAAAGTTTGGTTTAATAATGAATTACCAAAGGCCAATATTTTTGAATGACTGGCATTGATGGGAAGAGCACTAACATATGAAAAGCTAATCCAGAGGTCATTCCATGGACCGTCTATATTTATGTTGAGCAAGGAAACTGAACAAATTAACAATAGCATTTTCTGCTATGTTCCTTTCCCAAGGTATATGGAATAGGTTTATAAAAAAATGAAATTTTAGTCATCTTTCTAAATACAGCTTGGCTTATGCTTGGCAAATGGGTCACAAGGATTAAAATTCACCTCTAGAGATGCTCTAGAAAATAGCTCATGCAATCATCAATAAATATGGCTAGAATAGAATCACAAAATATTTATAAGAGAGTAGTCGATCAGAATTGAAATTTTGGAGAAGAATTGAAGTGGCAATATTAGAATTGATTATGGCCCTGCTAAAAAGTGGGCTTGAGTTTGAACCAAAGAAATTGGTGTCAACTACTCAACAACAATTAAATGTTTGGCCTAAAGTAATGGTGTCTCTCAATAATGGAATTAGCCAAGGGTTGTGTCAGACCCCTTATTAATGGTGAAGACGTGTGTACTCCATAGTAGTCACATGTTTGGATCCAGAGGTGTACAACTCATCAAAAATATATACAAGGTAAATGGAAAAGAAATCCCCTTGTGGAATATTTGAATAACGGGATCTCACAAACCAAACTTGTCTTGCTCAATAGTGACTAAAAAACCATTCATGGGCGACAGATATCTGAGGTATCATTTAAGGGAGAAGGCGGCTACCATGGGAGACGAGGATGACGAAGGCCAGCAGTTCGTCAAGGAAACCAATGAATTCCAATCTAACATGAGGGACACTATGGTGGAAATGGTCCAACTTTTGAGGGGATTGAACCAGCAACTGAGTGTTGGTAGGACTGTGCCAAATGGAGCTGAGGGATGCAGCCTGGGTGTGGTGAAGCTAGCAGCCTCTACAAAGACTTTCAGAGCCAAACTTTTGGAAAAGGAAGCAAAAAACGAATCAGAAGTGCCACCTGAACAGGAGGATGAAATTCCCAGACTTCGTAATGAATATCATGCTCTAAGCGCTACCATTCGTAGAGATTTGACCTTCACAGAATTTCATGACATGAAGACAAGGAGTAGGCATAGGAGGAGAAGGTATGAAGAAAGGAAGGATATCAGCACCGTTTGGGAAAGATCACCATTCCAACCTTTGATGGATCAGGAAGCTCCTCGGCAAGGGCTTGGTTGCAGAAATTAGACACATATTTTTCCTTGAATCCAATGTTTGAAGAAGCCATCAAATTCGCAACTTTGCGTCGGTATTGGCATGGTGTGTTGGTTTAAAGGTGGCATTGTTGTTCTTGCCACCAAGGTTCAAACCCCATTGGGGTGGTATTGTTGAATGATTGTATTCCGGTTCATAGCTTCGATCAAAAGCGTTTACCCCTTGAATAAAAAAAAAAATTCGCAACTTTGCATCATAAGGGTTTGGCTCACAAATGGTGGTATCATGGTATGATAACACAAGGGCATGACTCCATCATGACCTTGTAAGAATTCAACCAGAGATTGACAGAGAAGTTTGATAGGAAAGATCCAGAGATCCATTTCCGTGAATTAGCACAGCTAAGGCAAGAAGGCAAAGTGGAAGATTATGTTGTAGAGTTTGAGAGACTTGCAGTGATGGTCCTCGATGTGACAGAAAGAAGGCTCATAGTCCTCTTTATTGAAGGCCTATCTGAACCCCTCAAGGGATTGGTGAGGGCATTTGATCCAAACTCACCCCAAGATGCTATTAGGAGAGCCTTGAACTTGGAAGACTCGGTAGCTAAGGACAAATCATACTCTAAAAAGGCACCTCCTATTGTACCCAAGAAGTTTCCTCAGAAGGACATTCTTCCAGCTAGGGCAGTACCACCCAAGCCCATCCAATCAGACATACCTAAGAACGAGCTCCAAAGGAGAAAGTTGTGTTTCACATGTAGGGAGCCATGGCAGCCAGGTCACCGTTGTTTGGGGAAGGGCCATATACACTACATTGAGGTGGTTTCAGATGAGGATTCAAAGAATGAAGTAGCTGATCCAGAGATGGCTAAAGATGAGCACGAAACTCAAGAAGGTGGGCATCCAAGGGGCACACTTACAGCACTATCAAGAGCACCGAGATATCATTCATTTCGGGTTAGAGGAGTTTTACAGGGACAACAAGTGATTGTTTTGATTGACAACAGGGCTACCCACAATTTTATTGATGATAGGTTGGTAGCTAAAATGAGATAGAAGACGGAAGAATTTGAAGGATTTAATGTCATGGTGGCTGATGGATACACTCTACCATGCAATCGGAGGATTCAGCAGTTAGAATTGACTCTTGGCGGTCATAAGATGAGGGATGATTTCTATGTGATTGGCATAGGTGACATAGAGGTGGTCCTAAGAGTGCAATGGTTGCATTCACTCAGAGAGTACACACAAAATTATCAAACTATGGAGTTGAAGTTCAAATCCAATGGGAAGGAGGTAGTCCTTCATGGCCTTTCTAATGGAGGTCCCATGGTGGTTTCAGCCAAGCGGATGGAGAGAGCTTTGCGTAAAGATTAGGTTGCTTGGACAGCTGAGTGTTTGATTACAGATACAAGGCCTTCCAAGGAAGGCAGATCTTATCATGTTGACATTCAGCCCATCTTGGATAATCATAGTAAGGTTTTTGACGATATTCCTCATGGTTTACCTCCGAAGAGGGGCTTCCAGCATGTGATTGAACTTGAAGAGGGGGCAAAACCAATCATCACTACCCTCTATTGTCATCCGTGGGCATATAAGGAAGAGATTGAGAAGACAATTAAGGAGCTGCTAGACATAGGGCATATATGTCCAAGCTCCAGCCCTTTTGCCTCATCAGTGGTTCTGGTCAAGAAGAAAGATGAGACGCTGAGGATGTGTATAGACTATAGAGCACTCAACAAGAAGACAATCAAGAACCGCTACTTGATTCCCAAGACCGACAAATTGATAGATGAGCTTCATGGCGCAATATACTTCTCCAAAATTGATTTGTGATCGGGGTATCATCAGATAAGGATGAGAGAGGAAGATGTGCATAAGACAACTTTCAAGTGCCATTACAAACATTATGAGTTTTTGGTCATGCCTTTTGGATTGACCATTGCCCCAGCTACTTTCCAATCATGTATGAATCAGGTATTCATTGTGCAATTGAGGAAATTTGTATTGATCTTCTTTGATGATATCTTGATCTGCAATAGGACATGGGAGGATCATTTGAAGCATATAGATGAGGTACTTGGCATTCTTGAACAGCATTCATTCTACGCCAAGGTATCCAAATGTGAATTCGGCTTGACTAAAATTTTGTATTTGGAGCATAAGATTAGTGCTCAAGGGGGTTGCTGTTGATGAGGAAAAAATTAAGGCAATTCAAGAGTGGCCTAGACCTAGAAATTTGTCTCAATTGAGAGGATTTGTGGGATAATGCAGCTACTCTAGGAGGTTTGTGAAGGGGCTTTCACAACTTATAGCTCCCTTGACCAATTTGACGAAAAAAGGAGCATTCACTTGGAGTCTTGCAATACAGCAAGCTTTTGATAAGCTCAAGGAGGTAATGAGTACATGTCCCATCCTAGCTATTCTAGATTTCTCGCTTCCTTTTGTACTTGAGTGTGATGCTTCAGGAGAGGGTATTGGAGCAGTTTTGATGCAAAATAGACATCCTATAGCATATGAGAGTAGGAAGCTCAAGGATTCAAAGAGAGGCTTCTCTATTTATGACAAAGAGATGCTAGCTATCATGCATGCACTTGCCAAATTCAAACAATACTTGGTTGTGGGAAGTTTGTGGTCAAAACGGAGCATAACAGCCTCAAATTCTTCCTCAATCTGCATGACTTGAATGATAGGCAGCAAAAATGGGTAAGTAAACTTCAAGCCTATGATTTTGATATTGAGTATGTGAAGGGAAAAAACAATGTGGTGGCTCATGCACTCTCTAGGAAGCCTTATTTCTGCCCCATTTCTGATATATTTGATCATTGGAAGGCTGCCATAATAGCTGAATATGCCAAAGATTCATTTGCTACCAACACTTTAGATGGGAAGTTGCAAAATGATCAATACAAGGTGATTGAAGACCTCATCCTTTACGAAGACCGTGTGTATCTTGTACCAAAATCTAAGGTGAAGGATAGGATTTTGAGAGCTTGTCATGGCACACCGCTTGCTGGTCATCCGGGTTTCTACAAGACATAAAAGCAAGTTAGAGACCGTTTTTCATGGAAGGGACTAAATAAGGATGTGTTGCAACATGTTAGAGAGTGCGTGGTGTGCCAACAGAACAAAACCGAGCATATTTTCCCAGTTGGTTTGTTGCAGCCCTTACCCATTCCAAACCAAAAATGGGAGAGCATCTCCATGGATTTCATTACTAGGCTGCCTAAGGTGCTAGGTAAGGACTGTATCTATGTGGTGGTTGATAGGCTTACAAAATATGTTCATTTCCATGCCATTCCTTCAGAGTATAAGGCTCCTCAAGTTGCTGATTTGTTTTTTAGAGAGATATTTAGACTTCATGGGCTGCCCAAGAACATTGTGAGTGACAAGGACAGCAGATTTATCAACTTGTTTTGGCAGGAGCTCTTTCGCTTGACTCACACAGAATTGACTCCAAGCACTAGCTATCATCCACAAATAGATGGGCAAACTGAAATTGTGAATAAATGGACTGAGGGCTACCTAAGGAACTATGTCATAGGGCAGCAAACAGCTTGAATTAAGTGGCTACACTTAGGGGAGTTTTGTTACAACACCACACATCACATGTCTATAGGTATGTCACCTTTCAAGGCACTCTACGGTTATGATGCTACTTCATTGATGGATTTGATCCTTTCCGATAGTTGAGTCCCTGGAGCAATGGATGTGGTGCAACAAAGTATGGATATTTCAAATGCTCTCAAGGAGAATTTATAGCGTGCCCAAAACCAGCAAAATAAGTATGCAAATCGGTATAGAACAAAGAGCGCTTTTGAGGTGAGCGATATGACTTACTTAAGGTTGTAGCCCTATAGGCAATCTACCCTAAAGGGGACTGGGGCAGAGAAGCTGAAACCAAGGTTTTATAGGCCCTACCAGATCCTAAGGAAGATTGGAGAGGTTGCATATGAACTAGAGCTATCCAAGGACAGCAGAATTCACAATATCTTTCATGTGTCATGCCTCGAAAGGGCAATTGGACAGCAGGTCACACCTTCAATGGAGCTGCCCCCTCTCGATAATGAAGGGAAATTGATATTGGAACCCGAAACAATTTTGAATGCAAGGGAGAAGAGGCTAAGGAACAAAGTAATTCCGGAATGCTTGGTGAAATGGAAGAATCTACCCATCGAAGATGCAACTTGGGAAGGTGTCGAGATTTTTGAGCATCCAAATCTGAGGTTGATTGAGGACAAGCAACATTTGGGAGGGGAGGACTGTCATGTGCACGATCCTTCCCAGCCCTAGTTTTGAATTATGGTAGGAAAATAATGTTTTTCAACACTAAAATAAATACATTTAAATAATATTAAATAATAAAATAATAATATTAGTATTTAAATTTAATAATTAGACCCTATTCTGGGCCCACCTATTTGGGATGCCTATATGTTGGCATATATGTGAGTATTTTAGTTGGATTTCATTATCACAGTTGGACACATGGTCTTGATGATTGAGTAGAGATGAAAAGCTTTGCATGATCAGCAACTAGGTGAGACGCAAACCTCATCTAGCGACTGTGATTTCAACCTTCCATCACTGCATTCTAATTTCATATTCTTTCCGTTACAGAGTCATATAGCTAGGAGTATTCGCCAAGGAGGAAAGCGTTTGAGACGATTTTTGTGGCTCGCACCACCCTAAAGACCTCAGCAAAAGTTTCCTTCACACACAGGGAGCTGGTAAGATCAGACCTGACACACAAGGAGGCCGTCCAAGGAGCCATCGTGCTCTCTGCCTGGTGAGAGTGGCGCCATCAAATCGCTGTATCGCCACAGATCCAGGTACCAGGGGTGCACGAATTGCATTGCAGGATATTCAGCGACCATCCCAAATAAGGTGCCATCGAATGTCTCTACCTGGCAAGTGTGGACTTATGCTACCGTCACAATTAGACATGGTCCAATATAATTTCTAGAATTATTGTGTGAATATTAAGGAGGCTGGCTGTGGATCGCTTGTACCTGATGTGATCGGGTTATCTCAATAGTATGTAACTTTGTGTAGACTTTCACTGTTGCTATACGCTGTGATTGGTATTTTCCTGCGGCATCTATGTTGTCATTCATTGTTATTGTGAAATGACCTGCAATTGGTGCCCTACAGATTTGAATGTATATCATTTGGTGTTGTGTATGCTGTGTTGTGGTGTATAAATCTGAATTGGTATTTTTCAGTATATATACATATCAGTAAACATTCTGTGACATCTTTCATTGCTGTTGTGAAACAAATTGAGTTGGTATCTTTCACCTATTTTGAGAAAAATTGCAATAGAAAGCTTGCAAATTCACTATAAGCAATTCCATCTACCTCAGCATACATGACAAAAATCCCAATAGCAATTCAGAAGCAAGATAGGCATGATAAGATCTATTGAATGAATATTGAATTTTGGATTAACAATAATACATACTCAATGAACAACAATTTCAACAAGAAGTAAGCATGAAAAATACCATTAAGAAACTAAGTGCAAAATGGCACTTATTTATAAGGTTTACAAAGCATTGAATGAAAATTTATCGAAGAAACTAACTGCACTTCTAATCTAACTATTGAATGTTTGCATGACATGCAAGTTTTATTCTAAAATTCTATCCAATAAAACTAAATATGAACTTCAACAAACTGCAATTAAACTATCAATAGAAATTATTACAAACTACCACTTACAACTCGCATCTCTTGCATGGAAAAAGATATAAAGATAGATGATCTAACATTAGTTGACTCTGAGCTATAAATAGAGTACGCCAAGATCAGTGAAAAGCTAAAAATAGCATAAGCTATAAAAATCTTCAACTAGAAATAGCAAAACCCAATATATACTGTTTTCCTTGAAAATGTTGATAGCCAAAACTAGGGGTCTGTCTAGATAGACAGCTCTAAATGATTATAACAAATCTTTCCTCTATTCTACTTAACTTTGGCAGACCCTCTAATGGCATATGAAACTCTATAGATTCACATTAATGCTAACAAGTAGGAAGTATTTTTCACAATGTATCAAATTACGATTTTTTATCATGATTCAAATACATAGTTTGAGTCAAACCCGTTGACCCATATTTTATGATTAATGGTTCACAAAAACCCATCTCTCACTAGCATGAATTGTCCACTTAGCACTCAAAACATCTAGGTGATGCTCATAGGGATGAAGCATCAAGACTTCCCAAGAGGTCACCCATCCTAGCACTACTCCAAATCAAGTGTGCTTAACCATAGAGTTTGCCCCAAGATCAAGCCCACTCAGCTTGCTATCCATTTGCAAAACTTCCAGCAAGAGCTGTGCATTATGAACCATTCATTATAGAACCCCTTTAGCTCATCCAATGGTAAACAGAAGGAATTTTTCATAGTGTCTCAAATTAAAATCCTTTATAAAGATTCAACTACATAGTTTTTAAGTCAAACTCATTGACCCATATTTCATGAGTAGTGAGTAAAAACTCATTGACCCATATTTCATGAGTAGTGGTTCACATGAACCCATCTCTCGTGAGCATCAGCAAGAGGTACTAACTCCAAAATGAATGGTTCATATGGCACAACACTTGCTAAGGTATTGCAAATGTGGTAGCAAGCTAAGTGGAATTGATCTTAGTGGAAGCTTCATGGTTAAGCACACTTGAGTCGAGGTAACATCACGATGGATGGCCTCCCAAAAAGTCTCGATGCTTCACCTATGTGTTTATTACCTAGATGCAATGAGTGGTAAGTGGACCATTCATGCTAATGAGAGATGGGTTCATGTGAACCACTACTCATAAAATATGGATCAATGAGTTGACTCAAAAACTATGTAGTTGAAACATAATAAAACATCTTAATTTGATACAATGTGAAAAATATCTTCTACATGCCATTAGATGAGCTAAAGAAGCTCTATAACGCATGGTTCATAAGGCATAACACAAGATGAAGGTTTTGCAAATGTGTTAGCAAGTTAATTGGACTTGATCTTGGGGGAAACTCCATGGTTGAGCATGCTTGAAACATTCTAGGAACTCCCAATGCTTCACCTTGTGAGCATCACCTAGATGCAATGAATGTTAACCAAACCCTTCATGCTAATGAGAGATGGGTTTGTGTGAACCACTATTCATAAAATATGAGTCTCTGCTCCCTCCAAAGAGATGGACACCAAGGAAAACTTCATTTTCAAATGCCCCATTTACCATGAGGTATGGAGAAGATTTCATCACCTCTACAAGGACTTAAAACAAGAGGAAGAAAATGTAACAATTGTCTTTAGAACAAGGCATCCTTTGAGTAGAGTAAGTGGGCCATGGAGGCCCCCTACTTCCCCATCTCATAGTGTCATCCTTGATGTTGTGGTAGAGCGGCACCCGTTTTTGGGCAAGAATGAAGAAGTTCCCACTAATGTGAAGAGAACAAAGGTGACATTACAAAGGGCATTTCAAAATGACACTAGAGAGATTACTAATCAAACCATTGAAAGATACTTCTTTGCAAATGGTTTGCCCTTCAACGTTGTTCAATCGCCATATTGGCAAGATATGTTAAAAAAAGTAAATGAACCTATGAAAGGGTACGCGGGCCCAAGTTATGAGAAAGTGTATGAGATCTTATTGTATAGAAACTTATTTGTCTCCCATTAGGCATTCATGGAAACAAACAAGGGTGCCCATTGTTTTCAAGGGATGGAAGGATGCCAAAAATATGTCATTAGTCAATGTGATTGTAGTGCCCTTAAGGGGTAATGTTTTTGAAAGACATGGACAATGAGGGGCAATGAAGGATGCACAATTTATATCCAATGTATTCAAGAAGTGGGTCCTCAAAGAATTGTCCAAGTCATAACGAAGAACACAAAGAATTGCAAAGCAAATAGTATGGTGGTTTAGTCATGGTTTTCACATATTTTTTGGACAACTTGTGTTTTCCACTCAATCAACCTCATACTACAAAAGTTGGCAAGGAAAATAGATTGGATCAAACAAGTCTATTCTAAGGCCAAAGAAATCTAAATGTTGATCACAAACCACCACATATCGCAAAACGTTTTTAGCTCATTCTCACAATTCAAGCAGCTAAAGCTAATTAAAACAATACAATTTTTAAATTTTGTATTCCACTTTAATAAATTAATTAATTAATTAAGATGATTTCTTTGTTTTTTTTTTTTTTTTTTGGAATAGGTTGTTGAGATCTAATTCATATCCAACACAATCATCTTGAGAAGACTTTTGAAGATATTGGAGATGCTTTCTAGCATGATTATCATCCAACTCTAGTCTATATGAAGGCAATCCAACAATGAAAGGGCAACAAATGCAAAGTAAATGATCCTAGATGACACTTCATGGGATCACATGGAATATATTCTTAGTTTCATTGAGTTGAACATGAGTATGATGTACTTAACTGACATGGAAAAGCCATGTTTGGGAGAAACATATGATGGCATCAACAATGATCAACTCAATGTTCTTCAAAGAGGTGTAGACAATTTGTGTTGAGTAGTGGAACAAAATGACTTCCCCACTACATCTTCTTGCTTTTGCATTGACTCCCCTACTATTACAACAATGAGATCCTTCCTTTGCCAACAAGGGTGCCACCATGCAATGATGTAGATGTCAATGAAGGATACAAGCAAGCGCTTACTGAATTTGAAGTTTTCTTTACAATACAATAGATCTAACTCTCACTTTGCCTCAATAAATTGCTAGTTCCTATTCATCTAAGCAAAACTAGAGTGCATACTCCTCCATCCACTCAATGGAGCACAACCAACTAGCATCAAGTAAGGCAAAGGAGCAAGTTTATGTGTATTCCAATGTTTGCCTTCTTATACACAAACATAATAAGTACATGGAAAAATGCAACAAAGTTGTGAGATGTAGACCTAGAGTGACCTAACTTGGATGTTTTTGCTGCCACACAATCTTCACTTTTTGAGGAGTGAGATAGCCAGCAACTTTTACTGCAAGTGGCAGTGGGGCCGCCTGTGGTTCATCTAATATATGTGCATCATCTAATAGCAATGATGATAATGATGGTGTTAGTCTTGATGACAATCTGCATGCCAATGATTACTAATTATATTATTTTAATATTGAACAACGAATATCTATAATGACATTCGAGTTCGACAAATTAATATCAAATTAGTATACTATATTTCAAATTTGTAGCATATGCATGATATGTGGTATTCTAAACTTAATTCCTTTTTTCAGGCTGCAAATATAAGTATATATATACATATATATATATATATATATATATATATATATATTATTTTAAATGTTTTGTGTACAAACATACACAAAACATACCCAGCCCAAAAAAAATGTTGCACTGGCATACCATACATGTACCCATACCCAACTCCAATTTGGCAACTTAGGTTTGGAATACATGTGTATCTCTTCTAGCATGTTTAGGGTCTACCCATTTTTATTTCACCCCCTCGCCAATTAAATCCTCTGTTGTTGTGCTTTCAGCTCTTATCTTATAGCATCTTCGTTCTACTTCCCATCATTCATGAATATAGTTTTAA
The DNA here is from genome assembly GCA_007258455.2 of Sequoia sempervirens. NCBI lineage: Eukaryota > Viridiplantae > Streptophyta > Pinopsida > Cupressales > Cupressaceae > Sequoia > Sequoia sempervirens. The sequence continues at coordinate 9,637 of VDFB02296902.1, read as the reverse complement.
GTCCACTGAACTACTGTGGTCATTTGTGGACAACAATATAATTTCTACATATCTTTTCTTCGCTTGATCATGGAGACTATCCCTTGCTATTATCATCATGAAACATAATGCATCACTATGAATATCCAGCTGTCTGTTAATTGGATAACAGGCAACAGAAGGAACAAACCAGACCAGAAGATGGTTTCTATTCCCCAATTCAAGCAAAGACTTTAAATCCACGAACCAGATTATCATAAGCCCAACCTAGAGCTCTCACAACAAAGCTAACCATGACCCACAAGATATAGCCAGCGAATACCTATAACATTCTAACCAATATCTACTTTTTTCAAAACATGGCCCTAACAAGATTTCATCATGATGCAAATAGATTTCAGAGGATAATTTTCAAATTTGGATAGGGTAATCCATGGAATATCATATCATCGAGGTCAAGAGATGTTACAGACACTTATGCAAATGTACTTCAACTAATCAGGTTCCTTATGAAAATAATACGATTATTTTAGCATTGACCATCCATGGCCCTAAAAGTCTGCCGGGTTCTTATCTAGTGGTCGCAACAGGACGTCGCTATAGATAAGACCCAGGTTCAAACCCCAGTGTTCATAAAAGCATTGCATGCGTCAGTGTGTGCAATTCAATAATGTAAACCAAGGAATCTTTACTCACAAATGATGTCAAGCTCTCACAGCTCTCCCTCGTTAAGATCTTTTTTTCCTGTAAAATTGTCAAATGTGTAAAGAAAATACGGAGAGAGCGTAGAAATGAAGTACCTACAGAAGTTGCAGCGAAATCAGTGCGCTCCCCGGAAATCCGGACGCCTTCAAGCTGTTCTGCCGTCTTGTCAGCGTTCTTCTCAGCTGCCTCTGTAAGATAAATCAAAATCTTATATTAAATAAAACAGCCATTTATAAAGGGCTAAATAAGATATGAACGAACGAACAAGTATCTGCAATACCTCTAAGGAGGTCTGGATACAAATGAGGAGCATTTTGCATCAGCCACGGCTTGCATTTTTCAAAGTCGGGGCCAAATTCGCAGTACTCGGCAGGCATGCTGCACACTCCACAGTACAGAACATTCACTGGCTGTGGCTTCTCCGCCATTCCGTTTAGTTTACTCGTTCAATGGTAATTCCGCCCACAGTTTTCGCTAGATACGACTGTTAAATTAACAGGGCTTAAATAGCAGCAGAAACCCGAATTCGATTTCACTTTGCCCTGTAGACAGTACAATAATGTAAAAAAAGGAAGACAATAATGTGAAAAAAGGAAGACAATAATGTAAGAATGAAGAAAAGGAAGACAATAATTTTTCAGTGGACGGAGAATGGTATAGATAAAAGGTAAATTTGGAATCGTGAATCTTGGCATACCTGCGAGGCGGTGACTTTTGCTCTCCTCTCCTGTGGATATTTTTTAACTACTATTTTGGTTGTATTTCAGATTTGAATGCGACTAGGGATATCTATTTCATATTCGCTTTTAAAGGAGGTTGCCTTTTGTGTTACGTTGTTGTCTATCTGTCGCCAAAAGGCGTTCTATGTACCGACGTTTGGATTATGTTAGTTTTAAACTCTATGTTTACCTCTTTATTGTTAATATATTGTCCTTCAAATTATATCAGTACGAAGTTAGGGTTTTAATTAATTATTAGTGTGATTTGTTCCATATATTAAATTGGAAGTGTGATCATGTCTTTTGGATCCAATCATGCACATAATCATATCTTAATTTTTAAAATTTTGAATTTTATCATTATGAAAGCTAACAATTTTAGAATTTGACTATTGTTCTTCAACATGCACTTTAAAACGTATGTAACATTTAAAATTGTGTATTCAAAGACAAACCCTAAATCATTAGTTTCATATGAGAAAAAGAGACGTTGAAATATAAAGGAATCATCATTGCTTACATTAGCACTGCATGAATACATAAAAAACACACTTCACTCCAAGCATCTTACACCCTTGTCTTGTGTGCTTTCAATCTTGTGGAAACAGCAAATAGAGATCTGACTAAGGTGAGAGGAAGTTTGGAACTTTAATCTTTGTATAGCAAACTCCTAAAGGTGTTTTTCAACACCACGTTCTGTATTTAAGTTTAGAGACAAGGTGATGTAGATTTTATCCAAAACGAGTCATTCGTCTTCAATATTTAATTAAATGATTTCATTGTTTGATTAAATTAAAGATCATTTTCACTTCATCATGATAATTAAATGATTTTAATAATTATTTAATTACTTTTTATTTTTTATTTCCCTTTACATCCATTTTAATTAAATAATTTTAAATTATTTATTTAAATCATCTATTTCACCATTATTCATCTATATTAATTAAATAATTAACGTTATTTAAGTAATTTACTAATTATTCTTCTATTCTAAAGTTTAATTAAATTATTCATTTCCCACTTTCCAAATTAAATAATTATGTTTAATTATTTAATTTATTTCTCAAACATTATCCAAAAATATATACTTTTTATTTATTATTTTTAACCTTGCACATGTAAATAATAATTAAATTTATTTAATTAATATTCATGCAAATTTCACCTCACTTACTAACAGAGACTTACTCTCAATCCACTCATCAATCAAATCCACTTCACTCCCACTCACTTCAAATCCATTGAGCAATATATTCAGTCCATTAACCATTAGTCTCAATTATCACTCCAATCAATCCTCTTAACTGATCCATACAATCAGTTACCTAGAATCATGTAGTCACTTAGCTGACCATCAATTCCTCTCATCAATTTTGAGCACTTGATCTTTCTAGTCTCTCATCTGATCTTGATCATCGATCAACATCACCAAATATATATAAATCAAACCATCATATCATTCATTCATCATCTCAAGTTGTGTAAAGAAACTGTACTTGAATTGTTATAGTGCTTTTATGTTATTGTTCTTATACCAAATTTGAGAACAAAGGACTACTTACACCATTCTCCAAGGTGAATAGAGGAGAACAATGGAGCTATACTAGAGAAAATTATGTGTTTTAGTGTGTGCAAGGTTTACATTTCGTTTGATTCAATTTGTGTTATTTGCTTTATTGATGTGATCTTTTGATTGTGATTCTTGTTGATTATTGCTTGTATTTTAGTTAAATAGTTGAATTTATAGGTCATACATTTTCGCACGCTCGATGGGACCACTTTGTCCTTGATTTAACCCATTTTTTATGAGTTTTAAATGATTTTTATAGTTATAGTCTCGTTTGGCGCAATCATTTTTAGAACAGCACAATTGACTGAAATCTAAGTGCAACTATGGCACTGTGTGGTGTAATTGCTTCACAAAAATATGCAAACATGTCTCAGAATGGCACATATGTAGCTTAGATGGGTGCAATTTTTTTGTACCATTTTATGTGATTTCCATACTTATGTGCATTTGATATTTCATTGATAACCCTAATTCTATAATTTTCTAACACTGAACTGACATTTTACCTTCTCAAATTAGGTTTTTTTTCTTATTTATGCATTTTTATGTTTTATGCAGAGTTACACTGATGAAGCTCTTTGTTGCATAATTAAGGATTTGTGTGGCACATCTATGTAAAATATAAGTGCATATGTGTCTCTAGTTAGTGCATCTGTTACTCAAAACTACACATCTAACAAAGAAGGTAATATGCTTTATATCAATTTTTAGTTACTTTAGTGTAATTTTTTGTTAAATTTTAGAGTTACTAATCTATTTATTGAGCAACTTGTGGCATTCATTGAATTGAATACAAAACCCTAAACTATTGATATTATCTGTTACAAGGATTTTGTGCTTGCTTTTTACAAATTAGGAACACTTCAATTTCATAAAGTGAATGAACATTTTTTATTGTGTTTGGTAAGTCCTTAGGTACATATGCTCTCTCCTCATGCCTAAAGAAAACTTGGAGATCAAAAATACCCTAAGATTTGCATTCTATTTTTTTACTTGGGGATTTGATTATCTACATATGCTCTTCCCTCATGACTCTTAAGAACAATCTTGGGAATCAAAAATAGCATCATATATTTGTTTGCTTATAGTAGGAGGCCTTCCTAGGGATTTTATCACCCTAAGGTTGACCTCAACCACATTTACCGATAGGGTATATAAAGGGGGGAGAACAAAATTTGTACCCCAAGGTGTGACCATTGTCCTTTAAGCCAAGCCTCAAGACCCTTGGTCCATCGAGACTTGTATAGGTGAGAAGGAGAGGGGAGACCCCCTCAACTCGGGCATCCTCAGATGGGTCCACTATTCACAATCCCCCTATGAACCTTATTTATTTAGAAGCCTTTAAGACCTTCACTCGTTGGCTTAGTGTGGTGTAGAGTATAGTATCATGCTCAAAGGTACTCACCATATACTCTTCTCTTGTTGAGGTGGCATACACTCCTTGTTAGGACCTTGTCCTTCCAAGGTAAGGGGTGTTAAGGTGGTACATTACCTTAGCATACCCTCCTCACACATTCATTTCAAGGTATTACACTTTAGCAAGTGGGCTTGCACTAAATCATCACACCTTTACTAATAGTTAGGTTGTTAATGTGCTTGGAGTGTCTTACTTGTTTGGACCATGTGGATATAAATTTCCTCGAGCTCCCTATGGGTTATTTTTATTTTGTTAAGTACCGACCCTCACCCCATCTATTTAAATATCCTCGGGCCCCTTTTTGATGAGCTTCGCCTACTATTTCCATGTGTTTATCAAGCGCTCTCTGTAGGGATTTCTTCCTTCGCTCTTCTACCGGCCCCTGCCATGCTGCCATGTGTCAACACCACGAGCACTCCAAGGTTGTTTCCCTTCGCTTTTTCAACCAAGCCATGTCCACCTACCACATAGCATCTATCCATGTTCACTTTTTGGAGGACCCCACAGTCAACACCAACATAAAGACTTCTCCACGTGTCTCCCTCACGTGAGTTTTGATTGTAGGGAGGGAGGAATGAACCATAGGCTCCAACCTACCACCACATGTCTCCTCTATAGAAATTCTATCAAGAGGAAGGAAGGAATGAGCAACAAGCCCCGCTAGATTGTCATGTGTTCTAATTGCCTTTGTGGGTGAGCAACACATGTTTGCACGAGGTTTGCTAGGACCACCGCCATCATAGAGGGGATGCATTTGTTTTGAAAGCGACCATGTTCCATGGATTGAATCTTTTTTGTTGCAACAACTCAAGGAAATCATTGCTTTGGGCATCATTGTTCATGATAGAGGAATCTTTTCTGTTACTAGCTCACTAGGCAGGGAGATTGTTCTCTATATATACTACTTTTTCCTTCTGAAAATGAGTTCAGAAGATATAGAAAATTTGTGGAAGACACCAAGCCTTTTGTAGTGCTTTTAGATTGTTGTATAAGACTGTTAGACTGTACCATTATTCGGCCTTTTTGTTTTCTTAAGCTATTTGATAAAACATTATACTATGCCATTATTGTACTGAGTTATTTATTAGCAAAACTTATATGATTTTAATACAAGTTTGTTGGTTTGGACCATGTCTTTGACTCTTCTTTTCAGTAAATGTGTATAGTATTTATTTTATGTTATTGAATAAATTATTCAGGTTTTCATCTTTGATTTCTATTATTCTAGGACTTAGCAGATTGTTGAACAAGCCCTTAAATCGCATCCCAAAAGATAGATTTATTGTTCCTATATCTACATCTTGGTGCATCGCCTTAGTTAGATTTTATTTTTTATATTTGCTTCTTTTTCCCATTCTAAAACCCCAAATACAGAAGAAGCCGACTTCTTTAAAAACTCAAAGGTCACTTAGTTTAGCGTAATTGGTCCCCACATTAACTGAGTTTCTCATAAGGTTGTTACCTTGCCAAATTTTGGCATCAAGAGTTCCTTTTTTTCTGGCACACCCGATGGGACTGCTTAAATGTACTTAAATCTAAAGTGGGTGTATGAGCCATTAGCCTATTACTAGATCCCAAACAACGAATAACCCTGGTTTGTTAGTACTACCACTAGGAACAGTACAAGCTAGAACCTATATAGTGAACATTTTCCCCCCTCCGCTAGCCATGTTTCCAATCAGTAACAAAAATTATGCGGCATGGGATGCTAGAAGTCACCTTGTTGCACCAGTAACACGCATTGTTTGGGCCCCTATCCCAATCTTTGCTTTAAAAGTCATACCTAAATTTACTAGGGATGGCTCAAGAACACCATTCGAACATTTGCAAGATGTGGCAGACATGTGGTTGGTGCACAAAGTTACCAACCAAAATATAGCGCTAAAGTTGCTCATAGCCTCTTTCAAGGGTAAAGCGTTGGATTGGTACCGCATTTTGCAAGCTAACACTATCGATACATGGGATCAACTCGAAGACCCTTTCTATGAAATATTATCAAATGATGGGGACAAGTCTTCACAATATCATTAGTTGTCAATCATAAAGTGGGCTCCATATGAAGCCATGACTCACTTCAGCACTCAATTCCATATAACTTGGGCAAAGAATTCAGGCTACTATCCGCTCTCCGGTCAAGTTGGTGTTCATGTTCTACTTGAAATCCATCAACGTTGACATCTCGATGATGGTACATCCTCTTGGCAAAACCACTCTATTGGATGCATACAATGTCGCTGTCAAGGTTGAGAATAATCTAATAGATGTCAGGAAGTTGCCGCCTTGGCCCATTATGCCTATATTTCCCAAAATATCAATTCCCACCCAAGAGATGCCATCTACTAGTCCATCTGCTCCTCTCCAATCTATGTACACATATTTGTCAATGCCACAGAATGTTGCTTCTACATTCGGCTCTTCAAAGGATGAGATGAGCGACGTCAAGGATGTTGGTATGTGGTGACTGATCATGCTATACTGTACACTCTTCATGTATCCTCGCTGGGGTTCGGGGCTAGGTTGGGCCTCGGGGCAGCAGCCCCCAAGAATTTTTTTCCCCTATTTTTCGCGTCGCCACCGAAAAAGAAGAATTTTTTTGACTTTTTAGAACCCTAATTTAGAAGCTTCTAAGCTTGTTATAAGGGGTTGGGATGGGAGTTATAGGATGATGAAAAAGGTGATTATTCACGAGATTGTAATAAGCTTTGCACTGAATAATAAAATCATTAGATGGCTACAATTTTGTGGATGTAACCCCAATTGGGTGAACCACATTAAATTCTCTATGTTAATTTTTTGTGTGTTTTTATTCCTTTGTTTTATTGATCAAATATGCATTTTAATTGTTAGATATTTGTCTTCTAACCCTAACAAGTGGTATCAGAGCCAGGTTGTTTTCAATTATCCTCTATAGGAAGGTCTCACAGTTGAGTGGGAGTCTCACTGTTAAGTGGGAGCAATGTCATACAAGGGTAAATTGAAAGTAGATAAATTCAATGGGTAGAACTATTAGTTATGGAATTTGTAGATGGAAGATTATCTCTATCAAAAGGATTTATGGAGGTAGTTGAAAGGAATAGCCAAGAAATTGGCAATAATGAGTGATGAGGAATGGAATCTTCTGGAGACAAAGGCACTAGGAGCCATTCATTTATGTTTGGCACAATCGGTGGCATTCAATATTGCAACAGCAAAGACAACTCAAGAGTTGATGGAAACCCTGGCGAAGTTATATGAAAAGCCTTACATGGTAGGTGTTTCTTATGAAGCGTTTATTCTAATACTCAAAATGGTGCAGAAGGTGGGTTGGTTGTTGATCATTTAAATGAGTTGAATCACGATTACCGAGTCAATTAACTTCTATAAATTTAAACTTTGATGAAAAGTTCAGGGCTTTTTGATTCTATTCTTTACGGAAAAGTTGGAATAATTGTTAGTACATGGCTACCGGTTCGAATATATATTGAAATTTGATGATTTTTGTTGAATTGTTATTTTGGTGAAATTCATAAAAAGCTCAATGGAACATCACATGGGTAGTGTTTTAGTCTGACGAGGGTAGAACAAGGAGGAGAGCAATTTTGGAAGTTGTGGGAGTCACGAGGAAAATCAAAAGGACAAAAGGTCTCAATCTAGAGACAAGAGGATTATTGAGCCATTGTGGTAAGCAGGTCATTTTAAAGAAGATTGTTGGTCTCAAAAATAAAGGAGACAAAAGGAAGGCAACAAAGGCAAAATGTAGTAGTAATAAATCTCATGAGATGTGAATTATTTCCCTTAATAATATTGATGATTACTTGGGTGTTGATTTGGGGCTTCATTTCTGCTATGCCTCTATAAAAGTTATTTTCTTGATTATGTCTAAAGGAGTTTTGGGGTTTGGTTTATTTGGGAGATAATGAACCCTGTCAGATTGTTGAAAAGGGAAGAATCAAGATTAAGTTGTAGAATGGGAATCATTGGCTACTACATGAGGTAAGGCACGTTCTAAAGTTAAAAAGAAATTTAATTTCAATAGGACAACTAGATAATGAAGGTTGTGTTGTTACATTTAGTGATAAAAATTGGACGGTTACAAAAAGTGCCTTAGTAGTAGAAAAAGGTGTGAAAGTAGGCACCTTATATCTTTGTACAAGTCATATTGTTCTTCTGCTGGCTGATTAAAAGTGTGTTTAAGGAACAACTGTTGTAGTTTAGCAGACAGAAAATCAAACAGTTGCTATGGATTTTGAATCAACATTGTGGCATAATAGACTTGGGCATATGAGTGCAAAAGGTATGAAAGTACTTCATTCAAAGAATGTTTTATTAGTTCTAAAATATGTTAATATGGATTTATGTGAAATTTGTGTATGACAAACAAAAGAGAGTTAGTTTTCTCAAGGATGGGAAGCAAAAGAAAGATGAGAAATTAGAGCTTGTGCATATGGATGTATGGGGACCAGCTCAGGTATCTTCTCTCGATGGCTCTCAATATTATGCTACATTCATTGATGATGCAACTAGGAAAGTATGGATTTATTTCCTTAGGTATATATTTGATGTATTTGAAACTTTTAAAAAATGGAGAAGCTTGGTTGAGAATGAGACATGTAAAAAGTTAAAATGTCTTAGATATGATAATGGCGGTGAGTATTGTAGCAAAGAGTTTGAAGATTATTGTTCCTCAAATGGTATTCGTAGCTAGAAAATAGTTCCAAGGACTCCACAAGAAAATGGAGTGGTTGAGTGCAAGAACAAAACAATAATGGAGTGTGCACAGACTATGAGATTGCATGTTGGGATGCCTTTAAACTTGTCTTGGAGAATTTCATAAACATTGTTGTTTATTTAATCAATAGAGGATCCTCTAATCCTTTGGGTTAGCCGATATTCTAGGAAAACGCTGGAAGCCAGGCAGAAGTGAGTTATTATTTTCCGAGACCTTTTAATTGTGAAGCATTTGCATATAGATTACGAAGAACCAAGAAGCTTGATGCAAAATCAAAGAAATGTGTATTTGTTGGATATGGCATTGATGAATTTGGTTATAGGCTTTGAGATTTTGAAAATCAAAAAATTGTGAGAAGCAGGGATGTCATATTCAATGAGAAAGTATTGTACAAAGATCATTTGCAGCAGCATGAGAAGAAAGAAAATGATTATGTAGTGTTGGATGATACATCAAAAAGTGATGTTCCAGTGGTTCCTCATGCTCCGCAACAACAACAACAACAACAACAAATACCACAAACTCCAGTGAATGTT